>JARHVA010000657.1:130000-262500 GCA_037957365.1 Torreya grandis | reverse complement strand
TGATAGAGTTGGTCTCATATCTGTATGCCATAAAATATGGAAAATAGTTTTCCAAAATTCAATATGTTCATTACTTAGGCAATTTTAGGGTCTAATTATTGAACTTTGGGATTTGAGAACATAAATTTTTTAATTGATGTCTATTTTTGATATATATATATATATATATATATATATATATATATATATATATATATATATATATATATATATATATATATATTGTGTCTTCTGGATTAGTTCCTGAAATTTTTAGGAGTCTTAGGTGTTTCACTAAAATTTCATTTTATTTATATTTATAAAGAGAGTATAACTTGAATGAAGGGTGAAGTTAGTAAAACTTGGATTTAGTTTTCACTCCATAATCTAGATGGTTGTAGATACTCCTATTTGTCTAGATAAGATGACTTGCAGACAATAAAATAAATAGAAGAATGTTTGATTAATTAGGTAGGTGGTTGGATTGCCTAGCAAGCTAGATCCAAGAAGTTCACAAATTTCTTAGAGGTTGTCAATCCAAATTTTAGACAAGTTAATGTTAAGAAAGTTTATGATAAGAAAGATTGCATAACATAAATGAAATTACTTAATTAAAAAAATAGTTTTCAAAAAATAATGTGTTTTAACAAAATAACATCAAAAGAAATTATAAACTATCAAGGTGTGGTTTAGGTTGTTGTTGTTGGCTCTATATAGTGACAAGGATTGAGAAACAAGGTTTTTGGTTAAGGTTGGTAATTGATAAATGCTTGTTGTTTTGGATGAAGTGATTTACATAGTGATTGTTGATGATCATAGGTAACCATTGGTGGTTAAGATATGACCATCAATGGTCAACAAATGACCATTAGGGTATGACCATCACTGGTTGACAGATGAACATTGGCAATCAATGTTGATCATCGATGGTGACTCTAGGTTTTGATAGATTAGCTTTGGGTAGAGAAGGGGTCATGGGTAAGTTTCCAAAGGGTTGTATAAGGTTGTTAGGGATTAATTATTGGTCATGAGGGTAGAGGTAAGGTCTCAAATTTCTCAAGGTTAGGGTTTTGATATTTAAAATGGTTGAAAAGTGCTTGGTTGAGAAAAGGGTTTTTGGAGTTGTAGAACTCCAAAACCAAAGGGGTTGTGGGTAGAAATTAGAAATGGGTGTAGGCTTTAAGATACTAAATCAAAAATACTAAACTTGTGCAAAATAAAAGATACTTAGCTTAGTGCTTGATGGCCTAAAGAAGTATGGAGTTAGTTGAAAACTGTTATGGATCTACCTGGGATTCAAAATCTCTTGTACCAGAATTCTTCCTTCTTTTCCCCACCTAATCCTAGTCCATTTCAACCTTCTCTTCATATCCTAATATAGATCAAAGAGGCATTTAAAGCAAATATTTGATCATGAAAATGATGGACTAAAATTAGTCAACTAGTGATGAATGAATTAGTTCCCGTTAACTCCTTCAATCATGTAGTCTTGAGGTAGAATTTTGGTTATGTTAAGTAAACATTGATAGTCAATGGTCAACCATCAGTGGTCAAGGGATAATCACTGGAAGTTAGGTAGAATAGTTCAAAATGGATAAAATTAGCCATTTACACTAATGATTGGTAGTGTATGACATTAGAAAGTGGTCATAAGGTTTTTAAATGGTCCAAGGGGCAGTTTAAAGATAATACAACATATAGATCCATAGTGTATGCTTTTCTAGTGTCTACATTAGGTTTGTCAAAATTTAAGTTTTCAAACCAATCACTTTGAACTTTATCCAAAGTGGTTTGATTGGGGTAACATAGGTCACACTGATGACCTGCACACATCAAATGACCACTTTGTGTTAATTTCATTTGTTTATCATCCCTCCCTCATCCTTGATCACTTACTACTCATTCCTCATTGTCCCTAATCACTCTTTTATTTACCCTCACTATCCATAGTCATTTCTAATCACTCACTTATCATCCATAATCACTCCTCCATTGACCCTCACTATCCCTCATCATCGCTAATCACTCATTCCTCATACCTCATCATCCCTAATCAATATTTCCTCATTCCTCATCATCTCTAATTAAATTATTTTGACTTCCATTAGAAATGATGAAGTGTATTGGCTCACTGTTGATCTACATTTATTAAGGAAATAATATTTTTAACCTATATAATTTATTGTTGATAGACATTTTTAGTACTAACCATATCATTGGGTTCATAATATATTATCTATTTACATTTTTATATTGATAGATAACTTTTACCAACTTCTTGAGCTATGAAAGTAGAGAACTTATAGTATGACACTCTTATTGGATTGAATATTGAAGTTATGAATTAAGCACTACTTTCTAATGTTCCATTACTTATTCTAATCATTTGAAAATTATTTTCCACTCTCTGTTATGATGACTCAATTGATATACATACAAATATAAGGCCTTTAATGTAATTAATCGGATCATAAAATGTCCTAATACAAAGATCAATTGATTGGTTTCAAGAAATCATATAGCTTGGTGATCCTCATATTTACTACCCATTTTTGGTACTGTGGTGGTTTTACTTGCTTCTCTTTTTATGGTAGATCTTAAATTATGAATTATATCATTTATAATAGGCCCATATTTTTTTATAGGTGTTAAATATTTATGTTTCAAATTTGCCTCCACATCATTTTGATTATATGTTATTTTATCACTCAACTCTCCACTTTTAGCTCCTAGAATCATTAAACCCCAATAAAATACCTCTATGAATGTATTAGATGGAGTGATTAAGGATACAGAGGGATGAGGATTTATTGAGTAGAGACAATGAGGGTCAATAAGTTAGTGATTAGGGAGGATGAATGAGTGATTAGGGATGATGAGGGATAATGAGATTTAATGAGTGAGTGATTAGGGGTGATGAGGGATGAGGAATGAGTGATTAGAGATGATGTGGGATGAATAAGTAGTGATTAGGGATGATGAAGGATGGTAAGTTTCAATGAAGGAGTGATTAGAGATAATGAGGGAATGATTATAAATGATGAGGAATGGTTAAGGTCAATAAAGGAGTGATTACAGATGATGAGGGATTATGAGGAAGTGATTATAGATGATGAAGCAATGATTAGGGATGATGAAGGAGTTATTAGGTATAATAAGGGATGATGAGAGCTAATGAGGGAGTGATTATGGATGATGATGGAGTGATTAAAGATGATGAAGGATGGTGAGGTTCAATAAGAAAGTGATTAAGGATGATGAGGGATAAGATGTGAGTGATTAGGGATGATGAGGAATAGTGAGGGTCAATGAGGGGATAATCAAGGATGATGAGGGATATTGAGGGTTAATGAGGGAGTAATTGGAGCCAATGAGGAATGAGGAGAGAGTGATTAAGGGTGATGAGGGATGAGTAGGAAGTGATTACCTAGGATGAGGGAGGGATGATAAAGAAGTGATATTAATACAAAATGGCCATTTGATGTGTGAAGGTCATCAATGTGATCTATGATACCCCAATCACACCACCATTGATCAAGTTCAAAGTGAATTATTTTCAAACTTTAATTTTGAGAAACCTATGACTCTTAGAAATACCAAGAAGTAATTTAGAAGGCACAAAAATCTAAAAAATGAATATATGTTTACCAAAAATGGACATTAATTGTAAAGGTTATGCCCTAAAATCGCTAGTTTCAATACTTAGACCATAAAAATGCCTGAGTAATGACTAGAATGATTTTTAAAAACTATTTTTCACATCATAAGGTGTGATGTTATGAGACCAACTCTATCAGATGTAGAGTGACCCTAATTTCTCATATTTATTTATATAAATTTAAAGTATTATTTTACATTTATATTGTTACATTTATTTCATTTATATTGTTGACATTTCTATTATTACATTTATTTCGTTATACTTAACATTTAGAGTAGTAAATATAAGCTTCAGGTCAAGATTGGCTTCATGTATATGTTCACATGATTTTATGTGCAAAAGAACAAAAATGTGATCACATTATTATTTTTAATATAATGTGATTGCATTATCTATTAACATGATACCATTATGTATTAACATAATTTCATTATGGATTGGTAATTTTTGATCCATAATTTAAATAACATGATTACAGTATTTAATAAAATTATCATGTAATGGAAAATGTTTATGGAATTATCCCCCAACTAAGTGTACATACCCCCACCTTAAAGATCATTTAGAAATGGCTCCCTTGTTTACTCAACATGTGTATTCTAGGTGACTATGTGTTGAGAATCTATAAATTTTGGTTTCATTGTGTGTAGATCGTGTACGGTATTTCAATGATGGACTCAAATAATCCTAAGTAAATACATGTACAAAGTTAAATAATATGTCACATTTGTCAATGCAATTTATACCTTCCACCAAATTATTTCAATTACCCAATACATGATTGAAACATGTGTCATCTCAATGAAAATAGGGGTAATATATCCAATGAATCCTTTAAAAACATAGAGGATACACCATGTGTCAACTTAGACAAGTATAAAACTAAATAGACAAAATTTATAATTTTTTTAACTATATAAAAATTAATTAGACAACTCTAACGCCATTTAAACAAAAAATAGAAAAGTATTTTTCAATGAAAGATGCCTCTTATACAATATAATTGACTTATGTAGGATATTATACATAAGCATATATGTATATAGGTATTTTCAAGAATTTTTCATTCTCATTCTTAGTAACACTAGGAAAAATAATTGTATTCATTATAACAGTGCTTTTTTCTTTGCATTGTGTGAATTGCAGAAAGGTAAAATTGTACCCAAGACTACAAGTGTTGCCAATTTTGGGTATTTTATTAGCCTATGATTTGAAACCCTACTACTTCCAACATGTTTTATTCAAGTGATATGATATCCTAATCGACATTCAAATCTCACTCAAAACCCATGACCAATAACCCCATCGCACTTTTTGTTCACAAAGTGTTAATAAACAAAAATATAATACTTTTGGTGGATGTGACAATAGAAAATGAGCTTGTGTGTTCCTTCATACAATGTGGCAATGTACCATGCAGGGATGAGATGTTATGTTTCACAAGGAACCTAAATAATGGTGAAGTGATAAGGAAGGGAAAGGACATATATAATATGAAAATAGTGAAAGAATTTAGGGTGATCTATACGATGATGGTGATGGGTAATGACAAGGTATTTATTGATGGAATCCAAGAATCCCAAGTAAATAAATGTAAAATTTTCAATGACATGTCGCATCTGTCAATGAGATCTATAGATTCCATTTAACTATTTTAATTAACTAATAAATGATTAAAATAAGGGTAGTATCCATGAAAACATGGGCCATAAATGTAAAGGCTCCTTTAAAAACATAGATAATTCACCATTGGTAAATTTAGACAAGTTTATAACTAAATAAACAAAAATTATAACTATGTTAGTATATAAAACCTAATTAAAATATTATAAAAATAATTAATAATCTAAAAAAAACCTTCTCTAATGGAAAACATATTCATATTTTATGCAGTGATACATTCATTGGGCCTATTCTCTTTGTAGGCACTTCAATTTTCATGAGATAGTTAAAAATAATAATAAATTTAGATTATAACTGATTCAAAGAAAGTCCAATCAATTATTTTCCTTCTTTTATTTTCTAAATTGTTAGTAAGATGTGTAGTTGGTTGAATTCCTTCAATCTTACCACCAATCATTACAAAATACAATTCCCTGATTTCCTAGATTTAATAAAGAGAATATTGTGATATGTGGTGTGGGGAAGGCACTATATGGCCATTTCATAGTATATGTCAAATTACCAAGACACTTGTCTTTCTCAAACTTACCTATCTATGATCAATTTAGATTTACCATCTCCACCTCTATTACATACCTCATATCTTTGATTGCCACACTTTTTCTACTTCAGATATGTAATGAGAAAAGGGTCATTGCATGATTAGATTAGGATTATTGATTTATAGATATGAATCCATTGATTCTTACCATTCATCAAGGTTAACACTCTATATCAAAATTTTAGATGAACTGTAACATCCTCACTAGGATCTATTTAGAAAAATATGATTTATTTTTTATTAATCTATGTATTCCTTTATTAGATTTTTCCAAAATAATCTAATTAGTGATCTAGATAAAATAATCTAATTATGTTAACTGTAAAATAATCATGAAACATCTACCTATTATTGATTACTATCATCATATGAAACAAAACATAACTTAATACAAAAAGTAGTTTCAGATTTCCAATCATGGCTGGTAAAAACATGCATCCACTGTTGTCATCATACAATGAGTAAAAAATTGAATCTATTTATAAATAATGTATCAATAATAAAAAATACAATATAAGATATGAGATACTAGACAAAAGGATCCATAGCGCATGAGTTTTTTAAATTCTAGTATCTATGACATTCTCAAGTGTAGTCTCCAAATAAGTATTATTTTGTGGAGGGAGAAAATCATTTGAAATTTTTTTCACACCAACTATGGACCATCGATCCCCCACAAAATCCTCCATTAGGGAATGAATCTCCCTTCATGGATAAGTATATAGTTATGGTTTGATAATCCACCAAGACAAGCTAGTACCCATGTGCTATAGGATTTCTAATACATGATATGTACCATACAGAAATTGCATTCTAAGATGATATCACAAGAACATATAAATAATACATATAAAATGAAAATATATAACTAAAAATTAATTTGGATAAATTTTTAAATAGTTACTAATCCCTAAGATCAGTCAAATTCATGCACACCACTTGATCAAATTACCCTCATCTAGCATGGCTGATGCTAGTAAGCTAGTGAAGACCATCTCACTACTTAATTATTACCAATAATATGAGATTTCGTTAATATAAATATAAACAAAATATTCATAAAGATCAATTCCTACTAGTAGGCAAAAAAAACATTCTAAACACATGAATAATCAAGATACATACATTTAGTCTTTCAAACGTATGATTGAATCTCCACTATATTATTTATCACGTAAATAATAAGCATAACAAGTAAAATTAATACCAACTAGGTATAATCTATATTTAGAATGCATATTATAATTTATATAATTATATTTAAATACATATAATAGGCAATAATATCACAGCCCATCATTTTCATATACACACTACTCAATTTCAACAGCCAGTCATAATTCTCACGTAAACACAGTCTTTCATGTAAAAAAGTTATATTTTTAATAGAATACATTCATATAGATATAATATCATGTCCCTCATAATCCTATGTTTTATTATTGTTTATACACATATAGGCACACCCATATATGTTGTATATGAATGAGTATCTATGTTCTGATATTTTTCATTATTACGAGCACTTGTTCATACTAACTATATATAGAAAATATATACCATATATAAATATTAAAACAATATATAAATACCATTTTGTCACTCTAATATTAATTTCTATTTTCTATTCGTAATTTAACAATCAAAGTCTGTCACTAGAATTTATCATTTTTTGAACCCTTATTCTTATTCAATTATTTCCAAGTCATGATCTATATATGACAAACGGAGGATACATTTCATGATGTCAAGCAAATTATAATAGATATAATACAAACATAGGGAATATTTCATGATAACAAACACCTATGAATTGATCAAAGATGCAAAGGCAAGTCAAAGGAATTCCATGGAGTATATTCTAGCTTATGGGAACTTTAGAAAATGGTATGGAGTTCCATTAAGGAATAGTTAAAATTATATTTTTATCAGATGAATGTTAGAGTCATGAATGCCCTAATAGGCATGTATGTAAGATGTGGAAACATACAAAAGGTAGGATACATATTCACAATGCATGGATATATAAAGGATGCTCTCAAAATATTTGAAATAATGAAGCATTCCAAAACATTCCCTAACCATGTAAGCTTTATTGATGTTTTATTTGCATGTCACCATATAAGTTTAGTGGACGAGGTCTTGAAGTACTTCAATTTCATGAGCGACCACTATGGCATTATGTATGAGGAAACTCTATTTTTTTTTTTAATCAAAAATGCCAATTAAACATGTGGTGGTTATATGCATGTGGTAGATAAAATAAGAATATAGGCTAGGAGTATTTACAACAACTCTCATTTTTGAGTTAGATCCTAAAAATGATATGCCCTATGTTCTTCTATCAAACAACTATACAAAAGTGGGATGATTTTTAAAAAATAATAAGAATGATGAAAGATAAAGGAATAAAAAATAAACCTGGATGTCGATGGTGCATGTTTAAAGACACACACGCACACACACACACACACACACACACACACACACACACACACACACACACACACACACACACACACACACACACACACACACACACACACACACACACACACTTGGGCATGTTTAACCATTTTGATTACACTATTTTTTTTTGGTATTTATGATAAGAATTGAAGGTCATCTCATTAGTCATATACAATGATCAAGCAGGCTACAAATTAGAAAATGGAATGGTTGTTGATGGACTTGTATTATTTTTGTGTTCATATATTTGCATGGTTTGAATAACACTTAACATATGTTCATACATATATCTATATTTATGTTATACATCACAATATATAATAGAAATATAGATATATGTATGAACATATGTTAATTGTTATTCAAACCATGCAAATATATAAACACAAAAATAATACAAGTCCATCAACAACCATTCCATTTTCTAATTTGTACCCTGCTTGATCATTGTATATGACTAATGAGATGAGCTTTGCTTCTGATCATAAATACAAAAAAAAAATAGTGTAATCAAAATGGTTAAACATGTCCAAGTGTGTGTGTGTGTGTGTGTGTGTGTGTGTGTGTGTGTGTGTGTGTGTGTGTGTGTGTTTAAACATGCATCATCGACATCCAGGTTTATTTTTTATTCCATTATCTTTCATCATTCTTATTATTTTTTAAAAATCATCCCACTTTTGTATAGTTGTTTGATAGAAGAAATATATATATATATTTCACTATTCATGTTATATATACATAGTTTGAAAAATTAAATGTAAACATATATTTTGAGTAATAAATAATTTCTTAGATCATACTTATATATAAATTACAATGTTTTTTTATGTCCAAATATATATATATATATATATATATATATTTATATATATATATATATATATATATATATATATATATATATTTCACTATTCATTCTTGCACACAATTTGTTTCATGTATATATATATCGGTTATTATATATATAAAGTTGTTATACATCATATTTAGTTTGGTATATATGAATTGTATTATACTCATATCCTTGTTTTGATTAACATCACACACTCAGATTCGGACTGGTATAATCTCATGGTTTGATTTGCAAATACACATGGTTCAGACCAAAACTTAGTCATTGTTTTTAAAGGATGAACATATACACACATTGCCATAAAATTTCACACATATAGTCATGTGTAGCATTTCAATTTAATATACACATAATTTTTTTTTGATTCCATACAAAATCTTAATAATTTCACGTACCTGACAAAGCATCCAATGATAAAATGGTATGATCTATCAAACTTTCTTCCTTTCTCCCTATTATCTCTCTATCCTGTTTGCACTACTATCCTCTTATCCAATTTTTTCTCCTTATTATCTCCTCCTCTTCTACTCTTATCCTCTCCTACACCATGCCAGTGATCCATTTTCTTTTTTCCCCATTGTATGAATATGTTTTTTCCTTTAAAGTTCTCCTTTCTCTTTTTTCATTGAATGAATTTCCTCTCTGTCTTATTTTTAAAGCTTACCATTATTTATTCCATTTTTCTAAAAACTTCCATAAGTTTCCTACTTTTTATAATTCACCCCCAAAGTATGTTTTAAATCTTTTTTTAATTTATTTTATTTCCTTTTGTATTTTCTTCTGCTTTTCCTATTTTTGTTTTTTTAATGATTTAATAATATAATTTAATAATAGATAAATAATCATAATGACTTATAAATAATATGACTAATGTAAGGTTGGTGATACTTTTTAATAGTAATTAGTATTTCACACACTATTCATATAAATTTAATTTTTCAAAAACATTAAAAATCCTGAATACAATAGCATAGCCACATAATAACATTATACACTATATGTATACGTATATGTATATATATATATATAGATATATATATATACATATATATATATATATACATATATATATATATATACATATACATATATATATATATATATGTATATACATATATATATATATGTATATACATATATATATATATGTATATACATATATATATATATATATATATATATATATATATATACATATATATACATATATACATATATATATGTATATATGTATATATGTATATACATATATATATGTATCTATATATATATATATATACATATACATATACATATATATATACATATATATATATATATATATATATATGTATATGTATACGTATATGTATATACATATATATATCTATACACACACACACACACACACACACACACACACACACACACACACACACACACACACACACACACACACACACATATATATAATGTAATCACACAAGATTAATTCTGCATAGGAATAAATCTAAACTAACACACAGTTAACATACATAAACAATTATCTAAATAGAAATAGCATAAAAAATGTACTAACACTAATAATTCAAACTATGCTTTTAATGTGGTGTGTGCAAGGTTTTAGCCATTCCTCTATCATTTCCCAACACCTCCATTTATTCCACCCTCTCTGATGATGCTCTCCCTCTATCATGCTTTGATGGATGAATATCTTCTATATCAAAATCATGAAAAGAAGATAACTAGTCCATAATATAATGATATATATCATAGAATACTAAAATAATAACTAAATCAACTTGATCACAATATAAAAAATATATAATACAACTAACTTATAGAAATGAAATCATGTAATCAAAGCAACATTAAACTATCTCATAATAGCACATTACTTAAAACTTAGTTAATAATAATCAAATTAAATTACCAAGTAAATTTGATTAGTGAAAAATTAGGATGTAACATCATTTCCCCCTAAAGCTGTTAATCAACTTGATGACACTTATTAAAACATTAATTCTAAATTAAAAATATTATTTCATAGAAAAATAACATAGTATGAAGTATCAAATCAAGTAAATAAATCTATAAATTATCTATATAACTTATCATAGTCCTCCCAAGTATAATATCCTAAAAGTATTGGTCCCACAAGACCTTGCATTGTGACATCTTTCTATGATGCAAACAAACTTTTTGAGTGTCAATTACTTTGATTGGTTCTACCATGACCACCTTGAGATCCAAAACCTATTGTTAGCAAAAGTTATTGAAGTATCATAACATGCTAAGGATGATGATAGCTAGGTTATACTTCAATGGATAGGATAGTGAATCATATTCATACAAAAGGTTAGATAAGAGAAGCATAGCAAGGATGAATTATTGTGCATTGAGGAGAAAGTAAGAACAACCAATAATTCATTAAAATATATAGAGTATTTGAATTAATTTAGATAAAAAATAAGTAAACATTATACATGAAAACACATGCAAGAAAAAAACTAATAAACCACATAGGTAACCATACCCAGATAGTCTCTACTAATCTCTTCAAAATGTGGAACTCTATTCTTATTACAAACATAAGTATATATAGTCATTTTTAGTCTATGACTATTAATATTTTTCTCATACTTGACATCAAAAGTAGAGTCTATTCATATTCTAACCTATTAAAAGTCATGGAAATAAGATAAAATAGACATATATAGAATAAAATGAGTACATAACACATGAATATCAAATAAATACCATGCACAAATTTAAAATCCAATTTCTTCTCCCAAAAATTTCTTGGTATGAAAATGTTGTCTCATCCTGAGACAACATCATAGAATCTTTCAAAATTGCATTTGTGAGTAGAAGGCTAAAAAAGTGGTTAGACCAGTAAGATTCATAGTGATCATTCTAGGTACCATGTCTAATTTTCACCTATTATGCAATACTTAGCTACCCTTTTGGGTTTTCAACTAATTAGTAAACCAACCTACCACCCTTTTAGGTTTTCAATAGGCTGACATAACCAAGGGGATGCCATGTATAGGTTTTTAACCATCCTAGCCCCACTTGTCTTATTAAGTCATCACCAATATAAAATGTTGATACAAAATTCATACAAAATTTGTACTCTGTGCAATACATAACTTGATCAAGGTGGAATGAATGTAGATTAATAATATATAAAATTCCTTAGCCTTAAACTATATATATTTGTGTTGAATGATGATCCACTAGAGTTTTGATGATGTTTTATACATAGGCGTGTTGAGAATCTAGGCAATATCACTATAAAAAGGTGATAGATCAGTTTTTTAATCATGTCAGTCCAGCATGAATTCTTGGATCATGCACAATAGGGTATGCAATAGTGTATGGTATCCAACAATCTACTTGAGATGTATTTCATCAATGATGCTCATAGTTACTTTGGTGTTGGTGACCTTAGTATGAATCTCACCACTCAGCTAATCTAGTTTGTGTATGTGATGTTGATCTTGGAGATCGATGAAAGAAATACACAAAATTTGTATTTGACAGTTGAGGATGTTATCATGCACATTGTCTCAAGTATTGAAAAACTCCTAAAATACTATGTTAGTCTCATTCACATAGGTAGTATGGCTAGTCATAGTTACCTTGATAGCTGTGGATGTGGTAAAGTATAGGATAAAATTGGATAAAGAATCATCCAATTATTACTTCCACTCCAATAAGTTGCATGTGACCTATTATGATTTCAAGGTAGCAATGTCTAACATGCCTTGATACTCTTCTAGTAAGGTGATGAGTGTCTCAGCCTCAGTCTTCACATCCTAGTCCAATGTGTCAACTACATAGATTTTTTGGGTTTCACACCAATCCTTAGTCAACTGAGAGACCAAAGTATTACATTTTCATTGGTTAGACATTATTTGGTCCCTTATTTTTTGAGTGACCAAATTGAGAGATGCATCTTGAATGAGTTTGGTTGATTCATGGAGGTGAGCCTTTAAATTAAAATTATTCACCTTGGATTGATCCATTTCCATCTATAAATAGGTATCACTCTCCATAATATATTCCTAAAATGATACTACATCCTCAAGTTATTTTTTATTGGGATCCTAGAGACATCTAGTGATGTTTCCTTCTTGAGGGGGAGTGTTGCCAATGTGATTATAGTCACTAAAGGGTTTGATCATGGCATTGTTTCATGTGGGAGGGAGAAGGTGGTGTGTCAAGCACCTATAGTTGGGATATCCCAAATCTAAATTCCTCACAAAGGAAATTGTAGGAGTTGAGGACCTATTATAGCTATAATTGGTCCTTCTTGATCTAGTTGCATTACGTATGCTTGTAGTTACTCAGGTGCCTATTGATATTGTACCATGGTCTCTGATACCAGCTTGAGTTGTTGCATAATGTATTCAACCTAATTTTTTTAAATTCCTACCCATCCTCCACTTTCTTGTTTAGTTATTTCATATCTTTCTATTTGGCTTGCTCCTCCTCTGCCTAAAATTTATACACACATTCTTATTCTTATTTATTTTGATCTACTAGGGTCACAGACTTGGCTTGTTCTTCTCCATCCTATGCCTATTCTTGTGCCTATGTTGATGCCTAATATTGGCACAATGCTTCATATTATTCTTCCCTTTTATTATTTACTACTTCCTTTGCTTGTTACTATGTATGTGTGGCTTCTGTGATAGCCTAATTTTCTTGCACCATTGCATCTTATTTTTATTTTTCTTCTTCTTATACCTTCACCTTAGTAGTGAGATCAAATTATTTAGCTTTATATGCTTACACCTCTTGTTATTTCTTATCTATGTTGATAGCTTCCTAAGCCTTCTTAGCCACTTCAATGGATTTAAGTCAGTTACCCTTTGTGTCCTTGGCCTTTTACATGGTTTTAGCTTCTTCATTTTGGTGACTAGATTGTTTTTGTTATTGCTAAGGCTACTCCTTTGGAAATTTCATTTCCTCCATTCCATATCATCATTCTACTATGTGATCTATTTCTTCCCTTAAGTCTTATTGTTCTTTTGTAATGGTTTCTTTGGGTGTGAGATATATGACCTCCTAGGCTTGAGGTGATGGTGGAAAATTACATGGTTGGACCATAGAGTTGGAAACCTATGATTTATTTTTTACAAGGGTGACCAAACTACATTTAATTAGTGGTAAAGTGGAGGATGGAGAAGGATATGATTCTTGTGTAGTAGCTAGTTGACCAAATATGAAATCTTCAAGTGTAGGTGAGACCCTAGTCTCACACCTAGTTTGGGGTCTGTGCATGAGTGACTTTGGTGGGATTTATACAAGAGGCAAAAATACATCCTAAAATATGAAGGTAGTACAAAGTAAATGCTAAAAAAATTCAATCTTTTGTTGTAGCTGCTCCACTTCTTACATTGTATCAAAAAAAATAGATGGAAGGCATACTGGTAGGTCAACCCATAGATTTGGAGGAACCTATTTACATAATTGGAATATGTGCATAGAATTATATAATAAAAATTCTTTTTCTTCCTCTCTAAGTATCCAACCATGTTGAAAATCATTACCTAATAAACTTCTTGTTCATTGGTCCCAACTACAATTGGTCACATGAGCTTGTGATCTAGGGTACCTTGGTATCATCTAACCAGGTTACCTACTTTGTGTCTTACACTTCAATGGAGGATATGAAGATTAATGATTATTGGTATCAATTCAAGAGCAGTCACATGCCTAGCTAAAAAATCTTTTTATTTGGTAACTTGTACCTAAACCATGGCCATTATGATAAAGAATGGAAGAGGTATAAAGGGCAACCTTAACAACTCATTGATGAGTATGAAGACACTCTTTGGTATAAAGGTGAAAATAACATATTGGCCCAAATATTGCATTACATCTTGTGGCACATGAGTATGAGTAGTGATCAAATCCAGATACTCCTCCGACCATGCCAAGAATTTGACCTCATGATCTAAGGCTCTATGTTAAGGTATGTAGATGAGGTTGGGGAATTATCGCATTGGCTAGTAATCATTGTCAGGGTGCACCTCAGCCTTTGGGGACATCTATTATGTAAATCACAGGTGAAATATGAAGAAGTGGTACTAAAATGTCTACTTGGGTGATGTGTGACACTTGCCAATATTTGTCAATAGAATTTGAATGAAGTATTCTAGCTAGTTGTATTGCTCATTCTAGTGGATCACATGATGGGTGATGTCCGTGACTCCTTTTTGCATTTGTTTAAAAATTTTTGTCATCTGATAGAACCTCAATGTGATGAATTCCACAAAGATGTGCATTAGTTCATCATGGATTTATTTAATATAGATCCAACTAGATCCCCAAACATATAAATCTCTTACTTATTGTAGAATAGGTAGCATTCTCATCTTATATGGAGCAAGGGAGTCTCCTCACATAGACATTCCCAAAGATCAAGCCATGACTCTTATGTTGATAACAATGGGGGTGTTCAGACCAAGGTAGATGTTGTTGTCATTGTATTGACCAAGAAAAAATTGTATAATCTCCACCAAGTCACCACAAGTAGGCATTCGATACAGGGGCTCAACATTGATATGGTGAAATCAATGGGGGGATATGAGAGTGAGTGGTTTCATAACATCAATGTGGTTTGAATGAAATAGCTTCTACTCTACTACTCAAAGGCAATAAAATGGCTTTGGATCATTGAATTTTATCTACCTAAGAGCCATATCAATGCCTATTTATTTTTTTGTGCATTTGTTAGTACCCTAATGAGTTTTGAAGTATCCATGAGTGATAAAGTGATGAAGTTCACACTCCATTGGCTTTAGGTGCAATAAAACTAACTCATCTATTTAAAATTGTAGGTCACAAAAATGTGTGAAAAAATGAAATGTATACTTGGTTCTTGATTTTAATCCTTCATATATTTCATGCCTATTAGTTTCTACATAAATGTCATGCTTAGCTATCCATTCAATATGAATGTAATGGTTTATGTGGAAAATCTTATATGATTTGGTAATTAAGATAGTTAGTAATTAACACGTGTGAAGATATGTTTTTATGCTATTTTCTATCTATATGGGAGTACAAGTGGATGATGTTGATAGGCCACCAATTTTTTGAAAAATAAGTCAATGAAACCTTAGATTTGGAATTAACTTATGGTGGATGACCATTAAATAGTGAAGGTATTATTGACATGACTTGTTCATACCTTTCTTGGACCTAATTGCTTTCTTTCACTCCAACTAACATCCACGATGGCACATGTTAATTATCCTATGGATGGTTGGTGTATGATATACTTGGTATCTTGGTTCTCTAATAGTAGTAAAGAGATCATCTAAAAACACACATAGATAGAAAAATAAACACACAAAAAACATGCAAAAATGAGAAATACTAATATATTAGATGCTACTTAGTAGCCACTCACTTTGTAGAATGAGATCAGTTAAGACTATTGGTGGTAGGGATTAAACCTACATCGATTCACCTGCCCTATAAAAATGGTTCCTTAGATATCTCTCAAAACAATGGTTATTTGTTGTAATATTTTATGTATAACATAATTCCCTTTCCATAAAATATGTAATTTTCTTGGAAATGCTCTGAAATGACTATCATATAATAAAATTGGTTGATCTTTATAAAATTACTTACGGCATAGATTGATATCATGCCATGCTTTTTAAATATGTTTGTTAACTACCTACATCCAAGATGCTCTGCATCTATACTTATCCATCATATTCAGTTCAATAGGTATGTTAGTGAGAGACTTATGATATCCTAACATCATGAACATTTCAATGCATATACTGAGTATTAAGTATTCCATTAGCATAATTGCTTCAAGCCCATAGACCAAATGGAATGGAGTAAAACTAGTAGCCATTTTATAGGGCATGTAATATGCCCACTAAATCATAGGAATGTGATCTTCCTAGTCATCCCTATTTACATTGCAAATCTTTGTCAACATTTTTCCCAATAATTTATTAGAAGCCTCAACTTGACCATTAACTTATGGATGGTATGCATTATTTTTATGATGATAAATCATTAATTCCTCAATAAGATTCTTTGTGTTTTTTAGGAAGTGTGTCCCTCGATCGTTAAAAATATTTATGGGGCATCCAAACCTTATAATAATGTTCTCATAGAGAAAATTTAATGTGTCCTTCACACCATAGCTAGGTGTCATAGCAGCTTCAACCCATTTAGTAAAGTAGTCGATTGTAGTGATAATATACCTTTCATTACTGTGTTTACTTTTGGATTGATAGGTATAACAAAATCAATGCCCCATTATAAATAACAAAGGCTGTAAAGGCATTTAATCTCTTTTTAGTGGTTTACCCATGCATTGACATGCATCATAATGTTGCACTAATCTATGTGCATCTTGAAAGCTATTTGGCCATTATAACCCACTCTATAACAACTTCCTAGTAGTATATTCTTTAGAAAGATGTCCTCCTTCTATTCCTTGGTGTGGCTCTTGTAAGAGTTGTGGTTTTTCATCTTGCAAAACTACCCTGTATAGTACTTCATCCTTCCCTAAATGATACAAAAGCCCATTAATGATGGTGTAGGGAAAAACTCTAGTGACAAACTTATTCTTGTCTTTTTCTCGGTAGTGTATATAGAATACTCCTTATTTAAATAAGTTAGCCATTGATTTAAAAAAAATTGGGATCACAAAAATGCAAAATATATGATCATCAGGAGAATATTCCTATAATTCTTTTGGTTCTCCATTGGGAATGCATCTAAGATGATCTGGCCCCACATTTTATCTATCTAGCTTGATGTTAATACAAAATAAGAATTCCTAAAATTGCATCAACCATATATAAATGTATCTACCAAGCATTAGCTTATTGATAAGGTAGCACAGAGATTGATGATCCATAGAAACTTCAAATGGTATCATAAGAAGATAGTGGCAAAAGTTTTGTACAACAAACACTATATAACCAGTGCTTCTCTTTTAGTTGTTATGTAGTTATTTTCTTCATCAGAAACTTTCAAATTGTAAAATGAATAGGATGATCTAGTCCACCATCTCCTAGCTATGAAAGTATAATATTGACTACTAGACATGAAGAATTAACATGCATGTGAAAGAGATTTCTCCAATGTGGAAAGACAAGGATAGGCGTAGTAACTAGTCTCTTATTTAGTTCGATAAACACTACTTGACACTCTAAAGTCTAGAAATACTTCACACCTTTGTAAAATAAATACTCCAATGGAGATGACATATTTGTATATCACTTAATAAACTTTTGATAGTACCATCTATGGCTAATAAAAGATTACAATTATTTGGAGCTGACTGGTGGAGTTATGTTAAGAATGATTTCAATTTTGGCTTCATCTACCAAAATGCCTTCACTGCACACTACATGACACCAAAAGGTGTAAAAAATAAACATTTATTTAAATTCAAATTAATGCATAGAGATCGATAGCATTCTAATATGAGGCACAATTTATAAAAATGTTCTTTAAACAAAGAAAAGACTACGTAATCATCGAGATAGAATTCCAACAAGTCATGAATGAAATATTTGAATGTAGTCACCACTACATGGGAAAAACCTATAGGTGTGTTTTTAAGGCCAAAAGGCATTACCTTGTATGTAAAGGATCCACATACCATGGAAAAAGTCATTTTAGCTTTGTATTATTCTATGATGGATATTTGATGTTAGCCACTAAATCCATCCTTGAAAGAGTAAACTTCATGGCTTGTAATAAATTTATTAAATTCATCTGTGAAGGGAATTGGGAATGGATCATTCACACATGCATCATTCAAAATGATAATCCCCACATACCCATATCTCCCTTTTTTCTTAGGTTTTACTAATATAAGACTAACCCAATCTGTCTTTTATATAGGATAGATTATACCTACATCTTGCATTCTATCGAGTTCAGCCTTCACTTTTAACTTTATATGTGGATTCAACTTATATGGTCATTATTTATGGGTTATGTAGACTCTTTGAGTTAAATATGCATTTCACCTAGAGATGGATCAAATCGTTAGACATCCTAAAATTTATTGGAAAAAATCTTGATAATCTCATAAGAGTTGCATATCTTTAAAAACTTTAGATTCTATCTAGTAATCACCTATATGGGCCAATTTGGAAACCTCCTTAGTTTTGATGTTTTCTTCATGTTTTTAATGGGATGATAACAAATATTATGATTTTCCTAATCAATAGATTATTTTATAATTCATTGCCATTATTTTTTTGGAGTTTGTATGCTACCCAACTTGTCTTCTTCAATAGGTTCTATGACATGGTCCTTTACTAGTTCTACTAGTCATTCAAGTTCAAATAAATTAGTCAAATTAATATCACCATCTATATCTAAATATTCAATGTCCTCTTCTTCATCTTGTATTCAGTGGCATGGATACGTAAGAGATTGTTCTTATTTCTTGGTAGATTCATATCTTTGTAAAGTCATAATTAGATCATAGGTTATGTTCTACACAGTGGATTCCATCATAGTTCTAAAATCTTCTGCACACCCATGGCATAGTAAATGTTTGATTTTCAGCACTATGTTATGAATTAGAGGGTTATCATCTTCAAAATCAAATGCCTATATAAGTTAATTTTGTACATATGCCAAATCCTTTGTCTCCCTCCTATATTCTTGATGCATATACCATGTTGATGTTAAAGGAGCAAGTATATAATGAAATATATGAACCTAGTACTTTAGAGCCACATGTTCCTCAATCCAAACTTCAACACATTTATGAATATGGATTTTAGGACACTCACTTTCTTGAAAGAATGGCCAATTGATTCTAATGTCGTGTGGTAGTTATAATTTGTTAATCATGACTTTACACACATCATCCCACTTGATTTGATCATTTTTACAAATTTACCACCATGTTGATACAACTCCCTTCAAAGCATAGTTCAAAGCACTAACATGTTGACTAATGTAGGTACATAAACTTGAAGGTGCAGAATGAACTGATTGATATCCTTAGTCGCATAATATATAGGAAGTTATCTCTCATTTACAAAGATCATTCTCATAGGTCAAAGGTTATGATCACCATGAGCCCAATTAATTAGGTGCGTGTCTAAGTATTTACTGATAGATGAAGCTATTTCCCAAGTCAATGTGCCTTCTATAGTCAACTATATGTAATCATGTATATGATTATCTATTTGATAGATAAATTCAAATTCTAAATGAGTAGGGAATTTAGCAGACATGGACGTATAATATTATATGACAAATTTGGTTGCCAATGACTGAATTACTACTCATTTAGTCCATTATTCATATGTCTTCAACTATTGAGTGAGTAAATATTATAATTGAGCTTTAGTATGCTCATAAAACAAGTTTCACTCAACTATGCATAAAGTTTTTAGGTTTTCTTTAGATTTTACCTTCATCAAGATGGTTTCTTATGTTTCATATGGAGAAACTAGAGTAGCTATATTATGTAGGGTTTGTGTACTTTATTCAAAAGAAAGATGACAACCTTATCTCCTTGATGCACCTCTAGTTGATTTTATACAGTATTCATAGTAATTTTACCATTGTATGCCCATTTTTTGCCAAGTAGTGCAAGGTAATGTGTTATTATTATCTTCATATCGATGAATTCAAAATCACCTCACAAGTTTAGTTATATGACTTTGATCTTGACATCTTCTAATCTACCAATGGGCTCAACTCTTCCATAGTCAGCTAAGCTCAAAGTTATCGGACTATAAATTATAACCAATCATCTAATAGCCTCCCATGTAGACCTAGGAATCATGTTGACCATGTTACTAAAATCAAAGACAACATTTGGAATTTCATATCTTGAAACTTCAATGTTGATTTGTGCATCTAAATCCTAGGGATTCTTTGTTTTGACATACCAAATGATATCTTCTATCTTTTATTGCCCTCACTGTGCACACTCGAGTAGATTATGTAATAAGTTTGTGATATTATAAGAGATGTATTCATTGTACAGTGTGTTTAAAATTTTTAGTAAATATGTCAGCATAGTAACAAATCCATCATGATGCATAATGCACATAATCTGGTTATATATTTGGGCATCCATTACTATAGCATCTCCTTTAGTAGATTCTTGATGTTGAATGTTTTTCAACATCTATGAAATTCATACATGAGCCCCTTTTACATATATGGGTTTGGGTATTTGTCCTATTTTAATTTTTAGATTCATTGATCATGAGGAATTTCAAAAGGAGGTAAATATCTTTCTATGTGTTGGTTTCGTGTAACAACATTCAAGAAGGCATCCTCCTTAGGGTGCACATTCACCATATTCACATTCCTAATGGCCTTATCATTTCTTTGTTATTCTAAGATAGGATAGTATTTTGTCTCATGTTGGTCATATATTATATAGTATGCATAATAATAATGTCTTTTTGAATTTTAAGGGAAATTACATTACACATGATTATACTCTCTACATAGATAGCATTACAAAGGAGGTCATTTATAGTTATTTCCTCTACCACCTTGGAAACCTCCTCTATATTCACCCTTACATCCTCCTCTATTTGGCTAATAACCTCCTTTATATCATCCTTATTATTGCATTGTATTCCAATGTTTATGCTATTGGGTATTATCTCTAGTTTTGAATTGTTGTTGTGAGACTAGTGGAGTCCAACTCATTTTCTACTGTTGCATCATGGATGGACTCAGGGTGTTGTATACTAGTATTAAAATAATAGAGGTGTCCAACTCAACAAAGGAGGAATGCAACTATCCAGACCTTGAGGTTGGTACTATGGCTAACTAGGACTCCATTATGGACCTACTTGGGTGGAAAAAAATAAGATACATATTAAACTAGTAAACTAGTGAAGTCCATCTTACTACTTACTTATTATTAGATATAAATATAACCAATAGATTCATACAAATTACTACATACTAGTAGGCATAAAACATGATCTACACAAGAATAAACAAGATACATATATTTAGTTTCTCAAACATATGAATGAATCTCCACAATATTATTTATCATGTAAATAATAAGCATAACAAGTACAATTCATATCAACTAGGTATAATTTATATTTAGATTGTATATTATAATTTTTTTAAGTAGATTTAAATACATATGATAGGAAATAATATCACAATCCATAATTTTCATGTACACACTACTTAATTTCAATAGTGAGTCAGAATAAAAAAAGTCATTACTCTCACAAAAATATAATATTTTGTTTAAAAAACTTGTTATATTTTTAGTAGACTACATTCATAAAGCTATAGTTTCTTGTCCCTCAGAATCTTATGACTTATTATTATTTATATAGATATATGCACACCCATATATGTTGTATATACATGAGTATCTAAGTCTTGATATTTTTTATTATTATGATCACTTATTCATACTAACTATATATTCAAAATATATACTACATATAAGTATTCAAACAATATATAAATATTTATTTGTCGCATTAATAGTAACTTCTATTTTCTATTCATATTTTAACAATTAGGGTCTGTCACCAGCATTTAATATTTTCCAAATACTTATTACTATTTAGTTATTTCCAAGTCATGATCCATTTATGACAAATAGATGATACATTTTATTCTAGAAAGCACCTTATAATAGAAATAATATAATCATAGGGCATATTTCATGATATAAAGCACGTCTGGATAGATCAAAGATGCAAAGGCAACTCAAATGCATTCCATGGATTATATTCTAGCTTATGGGAACTCTAGAACATGATATGGAATTCTATCAAATAATAATTGAAATCATATTTTTGTTGGATGAATGTTGTAGTCATAAATTCCCTGATAGGCATGTACGTAAGATGTGGAAACATACATAAGGCATGATAAAAACATGCAATTTATGGCTATGTCAAGGATGCTCTCAAATTTTTTGATTTGATAAAGCATTATGAAATGTTCCCTGAGCGTGTAAGCTTAATTTATATTTTATTTGCATATCACCATGTAGGTTTAGTGGATGAGGGATTGAAGTACTTCAATCACATGAGTGAATCTTATGGCATTAAGTATGAGGAAACTCTAATTTTTTTCAATAAAAATTCCAATTAAACCTATGGTGGTTATATAGATGTGGTAGATAAAATAAGAATATAGGATAGGAGTATTTTTAGTAACTCTCATTTTTGAGTTAGATCCTAAAATGATGTAGCTTATGTTCTTTTATCAGACATCTATGTAGAAATGGGATGATGTTCAAAATCTAAGAATATTGATGAAAGATAGAGGAATAAAAAAGAAACCTAGATGTTGATGGTGCATGTTTATGTTTACACGCGTGCACGTGCGCGTGCGCGCGCACACACACACACACATTTGGATGTGTTTAACCATTTTGATTACACTATTATTTTTTATTTTTTATTTATGATCATAAGTGAAGCTCATCTTATTAGTCATCTACGATGATCAAGCATGATACGAATTGGAAAAATCAATGGTTGTTGATGGAATTATACTCTTTCTGTGTTCATATATTTTTATACTTTGAATAACACTTAACATCTATTCATACATATATCTATATAGTTGTTGTATATTATACTTAGATCACCATATATATATATATATATATATATATATATATATATATATATATATATATATATAGACACACACACACACACACACACATGTATATACACATATATACATATGTATATGTGTGTGTGTGTGTACACACACACACACACATAGATATATATATATATATATATATATATATATATATATATATATATATATATATATATATATATATATATATATATATATATCTTTGTGTGTGTATACACACACACATATATATGTGTGTATATATATATGTGTGTGTGTGTGTGTGTGTACACACACACATGCACACACACACACACACACACACATGTGTGTGTGTGTGTGTGTGTGTACACACACACACACACACATATCATTGTTCATACTTGAACATAGTTTGTTGCATGTACATATATCATTGATAATATTTATATAATTGTCATACATCATATTTAGTTTGCTATATATGAATCCTATTATACTAAAATAATTGTTTTGATTAACATCACACACAGAGATTGAGATTGGTATAATCTCATGGTCTAATTTACAAATACAGACGACTCATACCAAAACTTCATTGATGTTTTAAATGATGAACATATACATAAATTGCCATAAAATTTTACACATATATTCTTATGTAGCACTTGAATTTAATATACACAAAAAAATTTCTTGTTTCCATAAAAAATATTACTAACTTCATCTACCTGGCAAAGCATCCAACACTGAAATGCTATGTTCCATCAAAATTCCTCCCTTCCCCTTATTCTATCTCTCTCCTCTCTATACTACTATCTTCTTCTCCACTTCTCCTCCTTTTTCTCTCCTCCTCTTTTCCTCTTCTCCACACCTACACCATGCCACTCTTCCTTTTTCTTTTTTCTTTTCTATTTTATGAATATGTTTTTCCCTTTAAAGTTCACCTTTTTCATTTTTTATTGAACGAATTTCTTATTTTTTTTAATGATTACCATTGTTTTCTCCATTTTTATAAAAAATATGATAAGTCACCTATTTTTTCTAATTCTACCCCAAAGACTGTTTTACATCTTTATTTTATTTGTTTTATTTCTTTTTTGTATTTTCTTTCACTTTTCCTATTTTTATTTGCTAATGATTTAATAGTATAACTTAATAATAAATAAATAATCATAATAACTTATCAATAATATGACTAATTTAAGGTCAATGATGTTTTTTAGTAGTAATTGATATTTCACACACTATTCACACAAATTAACATTTACAAAAATATTAATTATCATGAATATAATGACAGAATGACATAGTAACATTCTACACTAAATATACATTTACTTTCCATAATGGAATCACACAAAATTAATTCCACAAAGGAATAAATAAACTAACACACAATTCCCATGCATAAATAATTATCTAAATGTGGACAACATTAAAAACATACTAATGCTAACAATTCAAACTATGCATTTACTGTGGTGTGTGCATTATATTTATATGGGTCATAGCATTTAGTTATCTAATTTTTAGAATTATATTTATATAATTGTACATATACTATGAAATAACTACAATTTGGTTATTACATCCTTGATACAAAGCCCATCCTTATTAACTTTACATGAACAAATTGCTTACCAATGGAAACACTTGGTGATGATGTAATCACTACCATCAATTGAGATTTACATCAATCAATATCTTAAATGCATGTAATAAGACATACGAATATCACTTTTAACATTTAAGTATCATGAAAAAAATTTGAAAGATTATAAAATAAATTTCATCAATTTATAAAATTGATTACAAATTCACATGGTAATTACTCTCTATCAAGAGAGATCCCTCATTTAATTTCATCTACATACAAACTTTTGTTCCTTGCTACTCCCATGAAATACCCAAATATCATACACAAAAAAAATAATGGAAATACCATAAATAAATAAATAAAAAGAGTTCCCACAAGCTAACATGTATGCCCTCCTAAGTTCCCCTAAACTCTACAAAAGATTTGCATGTTGGGCATCTCAAAATATCTACTTTGGCATCATTGGAAACATATTGTGGTTGTAATGCCAATTATGGTGTATGTTGTTCATCATTTGTATTCAACTTTGACTCAGAAAGTGGAAAAATAGGCTCATTAACAATGTCTTATAACTGCATAAGTGGTGAAACCATGTTATTACCATTGGATGAAGAACTACCACTACTTGCTTTACCCCAAATTATTCTTTCTTTCACATCCCCAACATCTTGTTCATATTTGATCTTCACATTAATAAATTTCCACACAAGTGATAATGTATGTCTATAAAGTGTGGTTAGCTTCTCATCTCTTACACAAATTTTAGCAGACTTTTTGTCACACATTAATTTAGAATTGCTTTCAACAACCAGATTCTCTATATTATGATCATAAAGATTCATAAGACCATGAAAAAGAGTTACATAGTAAAAATTTCTCAATTTGTTACTATGAATAATTATAAAATAATTAAAGGTTATCACTTCTTTCTTCATATCATAAATAATATATACATACATAAAACACACATTGTTTGTATCATAGAAAACAACAATACATAATACATATATGTTTTCCGTAATCCTATGTAAAAAAATAACATGTTAGCTATAGTTTAGTGGCAAGAAGAAATAACCATATTTTCAGCTAATAAACAATGAATAACCGGAGCTAAAAAGCAAGAAATGATGGGAAAAAGAACCAAAGAGGAGAATATTATACAAAATTCTATGAGACCAAAAGATATATTTTTTATTCACAAAAGTGGTCTAATTTACATTTTCTCGTACAATTTCTTATAAAATATTTCAAATGACCCATCACATTCCTATATGAATATTCACTCCTTATGACCTTTCAACTTTTTTTGACACCTCACGTATCCATTTTCTCCTTTTTATTAAAAATACTAGAAAATAATACTAAATATTATTTCCCTTTACCATTATTAACACTCACCCTGACTTAAAAGGTGTCTCCTTTGGAAACACATAAAGACCCTAAACATTAAAGTTTTTTATAATTTTTTTCCTTAAAAATGTATTTGAGAAACTAGACTAGTCGTACTCCTACTCTCCACGACCTCTTGCCGGAGTCCCTACTCAAATCCAGAGAAATGATGGAAAAAGATAACCAGAGATGAAAATATTATACAAAACTCCATGAGACCAAAAGATATTTTTTAATTCATAAAAATGGTTTGATTTACACTTTCTTGTAAAATTGCTTATAAAATCTTTCATATGATCCATCACATTCCTCTATGACTCTTCACTCCTTATGAACTTTTAACTTTTTTCTTGACACCTCACATATCCATTTTCTCCTTTTTATTACAAATAATGGAAAATAATATTAAATATTATTTCTCTTTACCCTTATTAACACTCACCATATCTTGAAAGGTGTCTCTTCTAGATACACATAAAGACCCTAAACAATCAAGTTTTTTACAATTTTGTTTTCTTACAAATGTATTTGAGAAACTAGACTACTCCTACTCCTATTGTTCATGACCTCTTGTCAGAGTCCCTATTTAAATCCAAATAAATGATGAAAAAAATAACCATAGAGGAGAATATTATACAAAACTCCATTAGACCATAATATATATTCTTTATTCATAAAAATGGTTTGATTTACACTTTCTCATACAATTGCTTATAAAATATTTAAAATGACCCATCACATTCTTCTATGACTCTTAACTCCTTATGACATTTTAACATTTTTTTGACACCTCGCATATCCATTTTCTCCTTTTTTATTACAAATAATATAAAATAATAATAAATATTATTTCCCTTTACCCTTATTAACACTCACGCTGACTTAAAAGGTGTCTCATCTAGATACACATAAAGATCCTAAAAAATCATTTTTTTTACAATTTTGTTTTCTTAAAAATGTTTTTGAGAAACCAAACTACTCCTAAACCTACTCTCCATGACCTCTTATTGGAGTTCCTACTCAACTCCATAGAAATGATGGAAACAAATACCCAGAAAGGAGAATATTATACAAAACTCCATGAGACCAAAACATATTTTTTACTCAAAAAATTGGTATGATTTACACTTTCTTGTACAATTGCTTATAAAATATTTCAAATGACCCATCACATTCCTCTATGACTCTTCACTCCTTATGACCTTTTAACTTCTTTTTAACACCTCACATATCTATTTTCTCCTTTTTATTACGAATAATGGTGAATAATACTAAATATTATTTCCCTTTACCCTTATTAACACTCACCCTGACATAAAAGATGTCTCATCTAGACACACATAAAGACCCTAAACATTTAAGTTCTTTAAAAATTTATTTTCTTACAAATGTATTTGAGAAACTAGACTACTTGTACTCCTACTCTCCATGACCTATTGTTAGAGTCCCTACTCTTCTACAACTTTCTTCTCTATACTTGCATCACTATACCCACTCTTTTGCATAACTATATTATCTATATTAACTACCCATTACAATCTCAAATACATTTATAATCTTAAAAATTCATAAATCCTTGACATGAAACTTTACCACATTAGATCACCAAATTTTAACTATAAGGACAAAATGTATTTATCTATGATGTTCCCTAAAAATTTACATAACTTTACCATCCATTTTGGCCCACTAATATAGATCATTTGAATAAGAAAAATGCCTTTATATGGTTATCAATTTTTCCATGTGATAATAGAGATCTCATGCATCATATAAATATCTATTTAGTTTTTATCTATATCACCACCTAAGGACATTTAGATTCTAAAATTTCACCATAATGGAAACCTATATTATTAACATAGACATTTATGAGTTCCAAATGTGAGTGTAACTATCCTGAGACTATAACTTCCACTCTCCCTCCTCTACATTACAAATTATTCTATATAATAGGCCATGCAAATAGTAAATGAATCTATGACTTCTCCTCATGACAACCTTGCTAAAATTACCTTTGGCCAAGTTATTTCAAGTACTACTCTATCCAAATATAAAGTGAGAAAACCTATAAATATGGGTATAATGACCTAAATGGACACTATACATGGCGTTAGGTTCAAAATCCACATGCACAACCCTCAACCACCACTATATTCACGCACATTAATCCTCTCTAATTATAAATCTGAGTCACCCTAGTATGAGCCAATATCATGACAATGAGTCAAATGAAGTTGGAATATTAACAAAAATAACAATGCATAATTCCAACACAACTCTCCTTAGAATTTACATAATCAGACATATACAACTGCAACATATGCCATAAGCTATGAACAAATAGGAAAAAGTTACTATACCAAATGAATACTATCACATCCCAAGAACCAATTTTTAGACATGTTTCACCACCTGAGGTCTTTCCACAAATTATAATAAATTTTACATATGGAAATAATGAAACTCAAAGAGGTTTGCTAGACTGTCAAGGTATATAATTTTACTATTTTCAATGTTGATCAAAATGAAACATGGCAGACTACCCCCATGATTACTCAACAAATCTATTCCCACTTGTAACCACTTATCTATAAGTTTGGATGAAACTTGTTTGTCCATCACATTCCTAGAAAGGAATCCCATGGTGACCACTATAACCCTACAAGATGTTCTTAAAACTAAAATCATCTTGAAGAGAAGTATATATGACTTTAACAACAACTATCATCAACAGATAGGAGTTTAAGAAGACATATACTTTAGATCAAGAATATCATTCGTCACTAGTAATATCAATATTAAAAAGCTGGCTCTCAATAAATACAATTGAAAACCTTGTCTCCTACTTCTACATGTGTGTCAATTTGTAGGATCAACATTGTATGTAGCTTTAATATCTTTCTTTAATCAAAATAGAACTGAAGTGAACAAGTCCCATGTTCTTCATCATTATACTTGAATTAAATGAATCATTTACAAAGTACATAGTTCCTTAATTAAATATCAAATATGCACAGAAAAGACCTCAAAAACAACAATTCTTCTTAGGCATAGCTCAAAATTGACATGATCAGTTGCACTATTATTAGTTGTAGTTTAGTGGAAAGAAAAAATAAATAGATTTGTAGTTAATAAACAATGAATAACAAGAGTTAAAAAGAAATAAATGATGGAAAAAAGTAACCATAGAGGACAATATTATACAAAAGTCCATGAGACTGAAAGATATATTTCTTGTTCACAAAAATGGTATGATTTACACTTTCCCATACAATTGCTTATAAAATATTTCAAATGACCCATCACACTCCTCTATGACTCTTCATTCCTTATGACATTTTGACTTCTTTTTGACACATACCATATCTATTTTATCCATTTTATTACAAATAATGATAAGTAATACTAAATATTATTGCCCTTTACCCCTAATAACAAAACATTTAACAAACATAAAAATCTTCAAGATTCATATAATCATGTGATGTTAATGAAAATAAGTTGGCACACCCTAACCTCAACACTCTGATGGGGTTATCCTTAGAGAATATGAGAAAATAAAAAACTAACAATGTGCATCTTTACCATACATTACATTAATATCTTACATATAAATCTAAAAATATTTTTTTTCAAATTCTCATTAATAATAAAAATATGTCACTCTTTCCATTAGAAACAATAAATTAAACATTATAAACATCCATTCAAATCACCATTTAAAGGAATAGTTATATTTTATAACCACCCTTATCATGAGCTAAGTCATAAAAGTGAGATGTAGGTTTGAAGACAAAATAGGGTAAGATCCTAAAATCATTCCCAAATAAGCATACAATGTGGCTTAAACACACATGAATACAATAAATGAGTTTACATGATCATTCTATTATTAAAATTATAGAGTTATCAATAAAAATGAACACAAAAAATATTTTTCAAGCTCACAAGAAGTAATAATACTAAGTACTTAGTTAAGAGAAAAATAACATTGAGAGAAACATAATATTAGTTTATCAACAACCTATTTCATTATTTCCATTAGTAATAGGAAATTAAATATTAGAAGCATCCATTTATATAATCATTTAAGGGTGTCTTTATAACCACCCTCAACACATGAGCGATGTCATAAAAGATAGATGTAAATTTGAAGATAGAATAGGGTAATATCTAAAGACAATTCCCAAATAAACATAGTATCAGGTTCAAGAAATCAACACTATAGCCAATAGGTTTCCATGATCCTTATATTATTAACTTGATTGAGTTATCAACAAAAATGAACATAATAAGTGTTTTTCAAGCCCAAAAAAAAATGACTATACATGTCCACCCTTCACATTAGAACAATTATCACTGAACAACTGAGTTAAAAATTTCACATGCTAATCCTTTAATCCTAACTTAACTATGTTATAAAAAAAACTAACATGAAAAGTATTTACATACCAAATACAAGGAAACTGTGCATAAATAAAATTATTTTGCTACCTTGCATGAATTAGCATAATGAGTATAATGAATGTGGAGTATAAAATTAAATTTTTGATTAACCTACAAAAACCCATGTCAATTGCTACTTGAAACAAAACTCACACTCCTATACTTTGCCTCCCAGAATAGTGAATTATAGTAGTGTAATCAAGTATAAAATTAATAGGGCATTAGTATGTATTATGCTAATTGTATTATTGATTGGTTGAAAGAATAAATGATTAGTTAGGGCACAATTTATTTTATGCTTGTTTTATTGTTGACTGCTAGAAGGAATTAATGATTAGTTATAGCATAATCATTCCTTCAATGCATAATTTTTTGAATAATTTGCATAATTAGGATAGGCTACATATAATTCAGTGAATGCATAATTCATTCAAGCTAGTTATTAAATCAAATAGAAATCACTCTCTTATAGTTTGTATCCTAAAATAGGGCATCGGTTGTATTTTTTTAAACCTAGATGGTATGTTTATTTTAGAATGATTTTAAGATTTTAACCTATTTTTGACTTAAACTTTCATCTATAATCTATTACGTAAGCTCATGTTGAGCATGGTTATACCTATACTTGGAAATATGTACACAACATGGGTCAAAATTCTAAACATTCAAATTCATTTATAGTAGAAATCAAGGATACAAAGGTACAGATATCAAATTAGTTTATATGTAGCATATCCAACAATTATTATGAATTTAATTCATGTGCATTCACTAAATTATATGTATTATATATCCTAATTACTCAAACTATCCAATAAATTATGCATTGCATCAATGATTATGCCTGAACTAATCATTAATTCTTTCAATTTATATACAATATAAAACAAACCCAAATGTATTAAGAAAACTAAAATAATACACCCTTATAATATGTTGAACTGATATCATTATCAAGGAATTGGTATTCAATATTGTATATGATACAATTTATTTATATATTTATTTGGATTCCAAATTAGTCCACATATTAATTAATAGTTCATTGAAATTACTTTTGATATAATAGAAATAATTCACTTGTAGAAGTTGAGAATGGAACAATTTCATCCAAAATAAATCTAACAATGCACTTTGACATAAAACATTATATTGTATAATGCAATAACAATATGTGCCAAACACAACTAATATGATAACTACATACATCAATAATTTATTTGTTTTTATTTTGAATATATTAATGGTATACTGCCTCTAACTTTACATTGATTTATTTTCTTTTTAGGTTGTATTTAAAATTTGATGTCTTATTCATGGAGCACATCTAAATATTTTCTTTGGCTTGTATCCTTTACTGAAATCTCACAATCAATCCATAGTTCATAAGTGTTTAGTTCTCATATATTCAAAAACTTATTTTGACATTAACAATTTAATCTTGCTCGTGCATAAAAAGGACTTCCATGATAATCATATTGTAAGAATTTTGTTGCTTTGACACGATATTTTTATTCCATGGAAACTTCTATATTAGGTCTTTATTCTTTTCTCATTACATATACAACTTTAGGCCAAAGTTTACATAGTGAACTTTTTCTATAATTATTCATTGATTTTTTATGTCATTCCATGCTCTATGTTTTCATTTTTGGTTTTATATTTATTTTCATGGCATATTACTTTTATTTTTTTTGCAATCTAGAGATAGGATCCAGAGGTTTTATAAATTTAAACTTGAGAATTTTTTTTAATGGTGTAGTGGCCATTGTTAAGGTTAGGCCTCAATAAAATATTTAGGACTAAGTTTCAATCTTCACTATGACAATGTGGTTATGGTATTTATTAAGATATCGCCACCAAACTAGAGGGTTAGTAAATGCTAGTCTTATTCCCACTATAGGTCAAGCATTAGTGGGAACAAGTAAAACAACTCTACCACCAACCATTCCAATTCATGACATTATTAATAATAATAATAACAACAACAACAACAACAACAACAACAACAACAACAACAACAACAACAACAACAACAACAACAACAACAACAACAACAACAATAATAATAATAGGTTTTTTTAGTTATGTAGATGGGTTTTCTTTAGCAAGAGTAAACCTATTTATTCGAAATATAAGCTACTGATTTATGCTTGCAAGGAAATAATTATATTTTCTTTTTATGTCCCATGAGTTAGAATTACTTTCCATAAAATTTTTCTCAAAACATAAAAATTAATATATTTCATTTGTATTTAGCATTCTTCATTATCATAAAAATTTATATATCTATGTATATAAGGAGCTATGTATACACACATTCATTTTACGTAAATAATGTATTTCATTTCTGGCACAATGTAAACATGTTATATTTTTTCTCTATTTGAAATCTATGGTCAACTTAAAAATTAAACAAGAGGGTTGCTCAAGACAAATCCATATAATATGTATTTCAATCCATAATATTTTTAAAATATGAATCAGTGGTTATAGAAAAAATAGACATAAGAAGCACATTATGAACCTATTCAATATTTTAAAGCAGTCAATTATGCTTTTAAAAAAACACGAGAATCAAACATTTACAAGAAAATACACAATTCAATCCTTATAAATCAATGTTTTTGTTTAACATAACTACACATTTATTCCTCTTATTTCAATAGGAAAATATAATAAATTAACAATTCATCATAATATATTAATAGGAGATATTTTTTATTTCAATGCCTATTACTTTTGTTTTTTACTTTCTGCAACTACTTGACTAACTTGCATACACGCAAACTAAATTCATAACATCAACAAGTTATTTTTTTAAAACAAGATATAGAATTTTGCATTTTTTTTTTTTTTGTTTTATAAAAAATAAAAATAAAATAGTTAAAAATGTTTTCATGACTTTCTAATCTAATTATATGATTCTATCATGAGTTTAACAAATAAAAGGTCAGAATTTTAGTCCTTTCACTATTAGTTTACTGAAAACCATTAAAATCTATAGATAATATGTTGAAAAGTATAATAAATATTATTTTTCTATTTAAAAATAATAATAATGGATCTATGTTCATAAAACTTATTTTGGTTCAAAGGTTATAACAATGCGCTCTCGATAGAAAGATTAAATATGGTTAATTGTTCTATTGTTATAATCCTTGACATTATTATTTTTTTTACACACACAGACTTACATGTATGGGCATGGTCTTTTGTTTTTCTTAAACTTGATTAATACAAATAAAATAAAAATATGCATAGATTGTATCTTAATTTTATTTTCAATCATTATATACTCAAATATAGAACAATCATATAAAATTTTAAAATAGTCTTTTTAAATAAAAATACGACTTAGTTTATACAATTTTTTTTGAAAGTCCAATTTTTTTAATTGTTTTTTTAAAGTTAATTTTTAAAAAAAATGTTTTATGTTCTAATCAGAAAAATAAAATAAAATAAACATGTCAAAATATCTAATTAAACAATATTACTAATTACAACATGTCAAATGCTCAAATTCAAATTTGATGGATTTCAAATATTTATCAAAACAAAAAAACAACTTTTTTTTTGGAATATATATGTGTGTGTGCATTCTCCAAAAAAAGTTGTTAATCTGTTTTGATAAATGTTTAAAATCCATCAAATTTGAATCTTTTCATTTGACATGTTGTAATTAACAATATTGTTTAATTAGATATTTTGACATGTTTATTTATTATTATTTTTTTTAACAAAACATAAAACATTTGAAAAATAAATTAACTTTAAAAAAAACTATAAAAACATAAGAAATTGAACTTTTGAAAATAAATAAATAAATTGAGTAGTATTTTTATTTACAAAGACTATTTTAAAATTTTATATGATTGTTCTATTTTGTTTTGCTTAAAATTGACTAATACAAATAAAATAAAAATATGGATAGATTGCATCTTACATAATTTTATTTTTAATCGTTATATAATTAAAAATAAATGAATCATATAATCTTTTAAATAGTCTTTTTAAATTAAAAATACTACTTAATTTATATGTTTGTTTTTTTTTAAAGTTCAATTTCTTTTATTTTTTATTTTTTTTTAAATTAATTATTTTTAAATATTCTATGTTCTATTATAAATAAATAAATAAACATGTCAAAATATATAATTAAACAATATTATTAATTAAAACATGTCAAATGCTAAGATTCAAAATTGATGGATTTCAAACATTTATCAAAACAAATAAACAATTTTCTTCATTTTCAAAAAAAAAGTTGTTTATTTTTTTTTATAAATGTTTGAAATCCATCAAATTTAAATCTTAACATTTGACATATTGTAATTAATAATATTTTTTAATTAAATATTTTGACATGTTTATTATTATTATTATTTTTTTGAACAGAACATAAAACATTTAAAAAAAAAATCAACTTTAAAAAAAGACATAAAAAAATAAAAGAATTGAACTTTAGAAAAAGACATATAAAATGAGTAGTATTTTTTATTTAGAAAGACTATTTTAAAATAGTCTTTTTAAATTAAAAATACTACACATTTTATATGGTTCTTTTTAAAAGTTCAATTTCTTTTTTTTAATTAAATTTCTTTTAAAGTTAATTTTTTTAAAATGTTTCATTTTCTATTCAAAAAAATGAAAAAACAATAAACATGTCAAAATATCTAATTAAACAATATTATTAATTACAACATGTCAAATGTTAAGATTCAAATTTGATGGATTTCAAATTTTAGCAAAACAAATAAACAACTTTTTTGTAGAATGTGCACGTGCACGCGCACACACACATATTCTAAAAAAAAAATATTTATTTGTTTTGATAAATATTTGAAATCCATCAAATTTAAATCTTAGCATTTGACATGTTCTAATAATCCTGTTTAATTAGATATTTTGAAATGTTTCTTATTTTTTTTTATTTTTTTGAACATAAAACATTTAAAAAATATTAATTTAAAAAAAAAAACTAAAAAAAAAAAATTAAACTTTCGAAAAAAAAACATATAAATTGAGTAGTATTTTTTATTTAAAAAGACTATTTTAAAACTTTATGTGATTGTTCTTTTTTTTTTTTGGATTAAATTTCATTAATACAAATAAAATAAAAATATGCAATCATATAAACTTTTAAAATAGTCTTTTTAAATAAAAAGTACTATTCAATTTATATGTTTTTTTTTAAAGTTTTTTTAATTTTTTTTTTTTTTGAAGTTATTTTTTTTATAATATATTTTTTTCTATTAAAAAAATAAAATAAAAAATAAACATGTCAAAATATCTAATTAAACAATATTATTAATTACACCATGTCAAATAATAAGATCCAAATTTGATGGATTTCAATCATTTATAAAACCAAATAAACAATTTTTTTTGGATATATATATATATATATATATATATATATATATATATCGCGATTCTACCACAAGAAATATGCAATGTAGGCATTTTAAAAAGTAAGATTATTGGGAGTATATCCTGATTAAATTGATAAAATAAATATCTAAGAGACCAACCATTTTCACACATTGGAATATTCTGCATGTTACAATATAATTCTTTTGTATCTCAATATCATAAATTTTGTCTTGTGGTAAGATATAATGAACAAAATAGATTATATTATCCTATATCAAATTAAATAATATAGAATATTATAACTTCGAAGAACTACCAGGAAAAGACCAACTTCTTTGCATCACACCAACCAATCTATTATATCACCTACTTCACCACTACTTTTAAGAGTATTTGTATTATAAATAAAATAAATAAATCTTCAAGAACTATTACATATTTGACTACAATTCTTTTATGGGCTAACCAACTGTGTATTTAAAATACCATTTTGATACAAAACTTTTGATACTTTTACTTGAAAAAATACTTCATTCCCATGAAAAGAACTTTTTGATCATAATTGCATATCAAAATAAGAACAAAAACACTTTCATAGTAGACTTTGCCATACACAACAAACACCACACCTAACTAAAGTTTGTAGCAGGAAGCTGCATTATATGACAAATAACATATGGTTAAAAGTTGTAGTTGAAGTACAAAATATTAAAACAAATTAAACAATTCAATGTGATGTATTATTTTTCATTTACAAAATATAAGCATATGAGTAGATTTGATGATGATGATGATGATGATGATGATGATGATGATGATGATGATGATGATGATGATGATGATGATGATGATGATGATGATGATGATGATGATGATGATGATGATGATGATGATGATGATGATGATGATGATGATGTGGAAATCACTCTCTCTCACACACACACCACAAAATAATTGTTTATATCCAATGTTACAAAAAAATAGACACAACAGTAAACCTAGCATTAATTGTAAAGAACATGGTATTAATTAAAAAAAAAATTACTTAAAGCTAAGAGTAACATTTGACTTTAGTCATCTTGCATGTCAGACTTTCTTGGTCATCTTCTTCCTTTGGCACCAAAAAACACTCAAAATGGAACAACATATCATTGATTGCATCCACCCAAACATTGCTCTCATGACCGTCCATCTAGGAAATCTTCCACCTCTACCCATAAAGACATTGTGCCCAAGTTCCATGTCTACTTTCACAACAAGCCCTGAACAAAAATTTACAAGCCTTATAACCACTTCAACTACTTTTGGCAACACCAAATGACCCAATAGATGGTCTAACAGAGGAATGAGAACAAGCCAATGATTAAGAGAAAATATTGGTAGAAAAATCATGTGCTTAAGAACAACATGCAAATGAAGAGTCTCTAGCATAAGAACATACTGCTTTTCAAACTCGTGAAAACCATAAAGAAGAATAAAACCCAAACAATGTTCACCATAAAATGACAAAATAGGTCCCCAAACTACTATGAAACTATCCAACTAAACTACCAATCCACCAACTAGCTACGACCAAACCAAAATCAGTACCACTTTTAAGACTGTAGCCAAATCTCAAACCACCCACAAAAGATTACTATCGAATATCAAGATAATTTCTGCATTGGATTTCAGATGTCCAAACAAATATAACAAAAATCCCCAATTATCTCTCGAATTGCTATGTATATTTCTATTGACAGAATCCAAAACATATGGTGAAGATGTATGTCCATAACACGATCACAAAATGCCATTTCTCTTTCTTCAAGAGATAGAGATAGAATCAGTGAAAGCAATGCACAGATAGAAAGTGTATAATCCATTTTTTGTAGTGACAAATTCCACATAGATCAAAGCATATATCACAAAAAAATGATGACATGAGCATAAGGTCCACTTGCTTAAAATGAAAACTCACGCCAAACTGCTAACCAAATGCAATACTTGACAATTGCCTTAAAGCCACATCAAATTGTATTCGATCCACGAATCATGCCAAAAACCAAAAAAATGATTTTCTCGCACATTATTAAAACTTTATATAATTATAATAATAATAATAATAATAATAATAATAATAATAATAATAATAATAATAATAATAATAATAGCTTTATATATTATTTTGTTTAAAATTATGATTTCAACTATTGGCTTCATATTTATCATTATTTTTTTAAAACACAATCTCTTCCATAATCATCTAAACATATTTATCTCTTTCATATAATCATACCAAATTCACTGCAAGATGTATTTGTTCATATACACTTAAACAATATAGACTTATATCTCGATTTCAAAGCATATATATATATATATATATATATATATATATATATATAAAAGTATAAGTATATAGCTAGTAGCATCATTTTTAATATCTATTGTTACATCCATAATTTAAAAAAAAATCTCTCCCAACACATTTAACATCTTCCGGTATTATGACTTTGACCACCAACGACTGAACTCAAATTGTAACATTTAATCAGTAACAATATATAAAAAAAACTTTAAATTTTGGTCATCTTATTGAATTTTAGATTGGACTTCCCACCTGCTGTACTCCTTGCAGGGACTTGTGGTTACGTCCTTATTTTATGGTACGTCTCATAAGAAGCTTCTAGTTTTAATGCATTTTTGTCCCCCATCCAAATTTTGATCATGTGACCTTTTCCATGCAGGATTGTTTTTAAAAAATGGTTACAGAAGTTACAGGGTTGAATCGGCTGGATTTGGTTTTGGTCATGCCTGAGATTTATAGGATTGTTTTGTAAGCAGTGTCCTCCATTACACTGAACACTTACCTGTTCATGCTAAACCTCGCCATGCCTTTCCCTCTTTCTCATATTCAACAAAGTTAAGGCCAAAGAGATCAAAACATTGTTTTAATTCAAAATCATGAGTATCTGTGATCTCCTCCCCGTTTTTCTCATTGCTTGCTTTGCTGCAATCTTCATCGAATTCTCGTATGCATATCCATCGTAGGAAACGTGCTCTGGTTCTCCTGATTGTAACAATTCCACCCTCAAATATCCTTTTGAAAATTGTCGCCTTGAGAAATATTGTAACAATATGGCTTATGTCGACTGCCGCACTTGGTTGCTAGAAACGCAACGAATGTCTGCAGTTGCGCGTTAAAACGGACGAAACCGCATCCGCAACGTGAACAACCGTTTCAGAGGCTGTCGTCGCGTTTCTAATCACTGTGCAACGTTTCTTCTATATTTCGCAACGTTTCCTTTCAATCCTCAGGGTTTCGAGATGACTGCAGATTTTTTCAGATGCTGTGCAGGGTTTCGAAATGATGCGTTTCTAATCACTGTGCTATCATTGCTGCTGAATTTTTCTATTAAAACATATGCATACGTTTTAGAAAGTTTCCTAGCGAAAAGCCTGCGAGGTTTAATATTTTTTAATTATATATTTAGTATGTTCAATGTTGGTGAGTTTTACATATATTTTTATGTAATAATGTTTTTTTAATATTTATGTAACACCTATTTAATTTTATTTAAAAGTGTTTTTTTTACTTTATATTTGTTCTTTAATTTAATTTATTTTATATATTTGAATTATATCTTATTTTAATAATTGTTCAGTAGATTTAAAATTTAAGAAATAATTTTAATTTAATTATTATAATAATATTATTATTTATTTTTATACTATTAATTATATATTTTTTAAATTATATTTTGTTTTAATAATTATGTAATAAATATAAAAAATAATTTTATTTTAATTATTATAATGTATATAATATATATACACACGCTTTTTATTGACAACTTTTTTATCATCGTTTCTTACAGTTACGGTTTCTCATTTCTCATTTTTGGCAACACAACTGACGCAACAATCAGAGCACTTTACTCTGTTTTCCTAATATCCAGACTACTGTTCCAATAATTGGTACAGGGTAATGGGAGGCATCACGCATTCATCTCATACCATGTACACCATTAGCATTGCCCCTACCTCCACTTGGTTAATTGCTATCTCTATAACAACACGATAAACGACAAGAGACATAATTGGTCAAGGAGGTTTCGGTACAGTTTTCAAAGGTAAGCTTCCAAACGGATCCCTGGTCGCCGTTAAAATTCTGGATAAATCGAAACACGGTCAGAAGCAGTTCATGAACAAAGTGGCTACCATTGGACGGATCCACCACTTGCATTGGTTTATGAGTACATGGTCAATTGTTGTCTCAACAAATATATCCATGGAGATGATCAGAATACATTGGACTGGAAATAATTGTATTCCATTGCAATGGGTACAGCCCGTGGAATGGTATATTTACATCATGATTGCAGAAGCCAAATCTTGCACTGTGACATTAAGCCTCATAATGTACTCTTGGATGCCAATTTCTCCCCAAAGTTTGCAGATTCTGGTCTGGCAAAACTAATAGATAGAGAAGAAACCAATGTCTCCCTCATAGTGGCCAGAGGAACCTTGTTATGTGGCTCCAGAAGTGTGGTCTAGAAACTACGGACCAGTGAGTGACAAATTAGATGTCTACAGTTATGGCATGTTGATGATGGAGATGGTAGGGGGAAGGAAGGACTTAGACATGAAAGCAACCAAATTAAGCAGATTTTACTACCCTGATTGGGCATTCAAGCAAGCGAAAATGAGTGATTATGCAAAGTTGAGAGAGGGAAATATAACGGATGAAGAAGATGAAAATATAGCGAAAATATGGGCGATTTTACTACCCTGAGTCTGCTGGGACTATGGTGCATTCAATATAACCCTTCTCAAAGGCATTCCATGAGTAGAGTCATTCAGATGTTGGAAGGAACCGTGGACATCACTATTCCTCCTCAGCGCTTTCCTGCCAACACAGCACCGCAGACAACTGACCATACTTGTTGAGACATGGACCAGCTAGGACTCGAACCTAGGACCTTCCATATGCTGCTGGAGTGCTCTACCACTGAGCTACTGGTCCCTCTTGGACCAGTCCATCTTCAGTTCGAGTGTGGCTTAACACCAACACCCCCCCACCCCCCCCTTAAGCCACACCTCTCATATGCTTGGGGCTCCTAGCCTGACCCTGGCTCTGATACCATGTTGAGACATGGACCAGCTAGGACTCGAACCTAGGACCTTCCATACGCTGCTGGAGTGCTCTACCACTAAGCTACTGGTCCCTCTTGGACCAGTCCATCTTCAGTCTGAGTGTGGCTTAACACCAACAATACTGAATCATCATCAATCATGTAATGTGCTCATTTTTTTTCTCCAGAGTTACATGTATTTCTAGATCTACAAACCCTTTAGATGATCCCACTCATACAGGATGTATTGGATTAGGTAGACAGCATATGGTATAGATTTTACCTCTTTTCTTGTAACAATCTCTTTTCTGGCTACTGCAAAATATTAAATTATATCAGAAGCCATCAACAATGTATCATTCATGGATTTGTTGCACAAATGGAATTGTGTGGTATTATTACATATGTTAGTAGTACTTTTTAAACAATGATTTCTTGATAGTTATCCTCGTTGGCATATAATCTTGTTCATTGCAATATACTTTATTACACTCATGATGTTAGCTTCCTTCTTGTTTGAGCAATGGTTAATTGTTGTGTGATATCCACTATTTCTAGTCCTTTCAGTTGCACTGGGCAAACCTTTTCCTTCAAATTGGCTATAAAAAAACCCTGTTTTGGGGTAAGAAAGGGTGGCACTTTCTTGTGATTCCTCTCACAAGTATGTGTAATGATCAAGAGCTCTCCATGGGCATGCAATACATCATAAATGCATTCATTATCTACAAATGTACAAATAAAAACTGATTCAAGAGTTAAAAGTTCAATAGTCTTTGTATAAAATGGAAAAAACACACTAGTAGAAAGCCACCATAAAATTCTCGAGAATATAACAATCATCAGAAATCACATTGAAAACTAAGTCTTCATGGTAATAGACTTGTAATTCTTTCAACACAAAGTGCCATACGATAATTCCATGCTTTCCATTGGTGGAGTAGCAGAGAACGACAAGGCTAATACTATGCATCATGATTTACCATTCTCAAATCATTCTATTTCATATTTGGGTGATCTAAATAAGATTTTTGTTTGATATTTAGATTGTGCAGGATACGACATTTACTATACAAAATTAAATGTAGAGAGAAATTCATTGCACTTACTATTTATAGAATGGACTAGAAAAGAGAGAAGAGAGGCACTTTGCTGATTTTTTAAATTAGATTTCTCATTACATGCATTATAAGGTTAGAAAATACACTACAATAGCTTTGTAACTACTCAAATCATGGATTGATTTGGGTAAGGCTGCCCTTTTTACCCTTATAATTTTGGAATTCTTTCTATTTCAAATCTATTGGTCATTTTTTGGGTAAATTCTTATGTACGGATCCCAAGTTCATTCACCATATTACCATTGCTCGAATTTTAGGTAGTCTAGTTGTTTCCATAGACCTTCCAAAGTCCATTGATTTGAAGGTTCAAGATCAAACTTGGAAGCAATCTCTAAATTTTGAGACCTTGTCTTTCCATTGTAGAAATTGTTTTCAAACATGTCATCTTGCTTCTTTGTGTAATTTTTCTACGCATACTATCAGGATCTCCTAGTGTAGGGATGCTTTACCTGAGCATTTTACTATTCTAAAAAGTAGTGAGAGTATTGATTCAAAGCGTGATTTAGATAAATTAAATGAAGATACAATTTTGGCCCAAAATAAAGTTTGAACAAGCACCAAAAGTCTCGCCCCCCCTTGGGGAAGGAAAATAGAGATCACCAAATTGGAGGCGAGGATTCAAATAGTGATTCATTGGTGTGGTTACCATTAAATAAATCAAAAGCTTCACTAGAAATTTCCATTCCTATCCTTCCTGATGATGGTGGGGAATGGATAATTGTTGGTAACAACAAAATTCATATAAAGAAAGATTTTACTTCTCCTAACATGAACCTTAGATCATCAAATAAAAATAGTTTTGAAGGGTCATAGTCTTGAATCATTGTTTTGCACAGTTACTCCAATTTTTCATCTTTCTAATGTTGTTGTATAGTTAGTTTTTTGCTGGTTGTTTTTTGCAGGAATTCATGTTCCTTATGGTTTTGAAGACCATGTCTGTATGTTCTTGTATTAGGTAAGGTCCCTTACGAAACCCACTTTTATTATTAATAAAAACTACTGGGATCAAGAAATCGAGCCTAAAACTTGTTAGGATGCTAACGGTGAAACTCAAACACCTATAGAGACCAGTATTATCCACTATCTATTGGCACTGTACAACTTGACTATGTCAAATTTTTATACCACATATTGTTACATTTACCTTTGTAGATGATTTCTGACTATTTGATTTTCTTCAATCATGAATGTAGATCTTGATCTTTGCCTCTCCTTTCCTTGAAACCTTAGCTTCACTTTTGACACTAGATTAACACAGAAAAATGGATTAAAAAGGTGGGTTATATAGCCTCAACCACTCCTTGTTGAGTAATTGAGCATTACCTATGTTCAATGCTCCAATGATATCTTAAATTGCATGTACTTGTATCACCTAAGTGTATGTGTTCTCAATTGTGATAAACTATAATGTAGAGCAATTTATCGACTTTTGATACATGGAAAAATACCACTTTAACCTTATGTTAGAGCTCAGAATTAGCTCTAGGGATACTCTTTTGAGGGGCTTTTAGATATGTACATTCCTATGATAATATCTTAATGAAGTACGAATGGATTTCTCAAGCTAAATTTTCTAGGTGAGTCCAACCCTTATGATAGATTTGTATTTATAGATGACTATTTGACATTTCCTCCCATAATCATCAAATCAAATGAGCTTAGGCAAAACCCAAGGGAGGTATTTGAATTTGAAAAGTAGTAATTAGAGGTTCTTAGACATTGTTGGTGAAGGTAGAAAACTAAAATTACTACAACTATAAAAAAAATGATGATATTTGATGTGGTGAAAATTTGCTCATGATTATAGAGCATTATGGCACAAACTAGGGACATCCGACATATTTTTAATAGAAAATTATGTTGGCCAATATAATAGATGAATAAACAGATAGGGGAAAGTGTGCACGAGAGTTGAATGTGTATGCGTACATCTTGCATGTTAAAGATATGCCAATATTGGTGTTGTCAAGTGTCTAATACCAAATTTAGGTGTCTACAAATGCCCTTATTTTAGTCTAGTATTGAAATTGCAAGATTAAAAGAATAAAATAAATAAATTTGAAACAATGCATTAAGATAATTTTAGCCTTATTTTGATGCCTTTAGGAGCTCGTGCCCCATTACCATATGAAATTCAATAATAAGGAACAGGGAATTAAAATAATTATACCTTATCCTAGCTATGGTCAATGTCAATCTAATTGCATTACTTCAATGCCCCATTTCCCATAGGACAATATATTAAATGATTTTATTTACCTTGCAGGCTTAAGAAATTTATTGGATTTGATGTGATACATAACTTCCTCTAACAAATCAATAATACAATCAATATAACATAATCCAAATCAAAATTTCTAAGCATAGTTAGGCCTACCAAATTCTCAAATCAAAAGCATAGAGAGGCCTTAGCAAAGAACAAAAAACATTAACACATAGTTCAATCTTATTTGTTTGCTCAAAATAAATGAATATAACAAGGGTCAGAATTCTAAAATTATTCAAATTATTTTATAGCATAATCCTGAGTACATTGGTGTTCAATTCACAACTTCATTAGCATCTACAAGTGACATGTGTGTATGGATCATAATGAGATGTTATAGGGGTTCATGAACTTTAATGTGTCATTTTATGTTACATTCATATACAAAGGCTAAGCGTAAATGTTCCCATGAAAATGCATTATTATAAAATGGAATATCAATAAGAAAATGATCATGAAAAAGACCCCTCTACTCCCTCCATAATAAAATGATTGGATTTACTCATTTCGTTAATTCCTCTCGGTATATAGTCACACTATGAGGTTACATAACAACACCATCAAATCTACAAGGATATTTATCTACTTTCTTAGAGATAATGGAAAACTCATAGCCTTTACATTTTTTGTAATGCAATACACAAATCAAGTATTGACATTCTTTTGAAAAAGGAGTATGTATATGTATTCATTGCTTGTATAATACCCTTTATTGCAGTTTATATAATGCCTAGAAGTTTATATAATACATTTTAAATTCTATATATTATTCTCATATAGGTTACATATAAGTGAATTTGAACTCTATACATTTATATTCTAGATTTATACTATGGAAGAATTTGAATGTTTAAAATTTTGACCCCTAGTCTTTTCACACTATTGTCTATCTTGATACATAAAGAAATTGAACCAATGAACCATTGGTCTGTATAATGGTCTACTATTTTCCATCTTATTATAGTCTGTATAATGACTTGCATATTACTTTTTTGTATAATATTCTTCACATTTTGTATAATGTTATATTGTTTTCTATTTTGCTAAAAGATTATAGGAACCAATGAAGCTGCATGTCATTATATTACAATGTTTATGTTTGTTCATAATGAACATGAATAAATGTAAAAGGAAAGGAACAAATGAACTTGTCAAGAGAAAACTAATTGATATTTTGAGTGCAAATTATGATCCCAATAATCAGACATAAGGTGACATCCCTTCATAGGACTAGATCTATGTTTATTTTTTTAGTGTCATATACTTACTAAATATTCATGGGTTTTCTTCTTTGTAGCTTTCAATAATCCCAATCCCACTCCCCCAAGTAATTTTTTTGACCAATTTAAAAGTATTGAATAAATTAATTTGTAAAGGTGGATGAAGATCTAGAAGAATGTCAACTAAGGTATTTGAAACCCATGTTGAATGTATGGGAGCAATGGGAAAATGTTAGAAAAGAAAGGGAGGACAATGTGAAGTAAAACATTTAAAAAATGAATATACCTGTATCGGCTTTGACAAATGAGAACAAAGAGATAAAACTTTGTATTGAACATGCAAAGAAACAAAAACTAAGAGCTCAGATGTGGCTCAAGGATCAAATTGCATCACTAAGAGTATATGAAGTTATTTCAAGTGATAGACTATCTTTTTGGGAGCAAAGCATTATAGAAATGGAAGACAAAATAAACTTTATGAGGAAGAGATTAAAGTGTAGACAATATTTGAAATCCATATTATGACTTTCTCTAAAACAATTCCCACCGCATCCATGCTTCCTAACTCCAATTCCGATATCAATGATCATAATTATTGTGTTCTTTTACGCTGGCTTGTTTCATTGTAGTTGTTAGCTTTTCTATATATATGGTTCATTTCACAATAGTTGTTAACTTTTTAGTTATTCTAGTTTGTTAAATTTTTAAAATATGAATATGCATTAATCTTAAAAATGTGAAATTTGAAATATTTCCTAACAACACTTGTGTTGAATTCACTAAATAAATAAATTTAAAAAACAAAAAAATAATGAAATTAGTTGTGAATCTTTACATGATTTTATATGTTAAATCAATTGTCAATCTTTTCCTATTTTTATATGTGAATAAATTTTAATATTTTACACATGTTCAACATTTATCTTTACAAGGATTCATTTTTTAAGATATATAACATCTCATTACAAATAAAAGACAATTAAACAACTTATGTTCGGCATATAAAATTCATTCTTCACAAAAATTGTTATCAGTCTGCATATTTTTAGTTGTTATGTCCAACTCATTTTAAAAATTAATGCACTTTGATCACACTTTACATTTCAAAAGGAATTTGGTATGTTTATTTGTCTATCATACATGCCTGCAAATTAACATATTCTCCACAAAATATCTTGAATTTCATACACTGGTTATGAAACCATCTCCTACATGTTTGAAAGGTTGTGCATGGGGATGAATCACCACACTATTATTCAAAATTAACCTTACTCAAAACATGATACAACCATATTCAACAATCTTCTCAAGGAAATAAAGACTTTTCCTACCAATTGGCAGACTGAGAAATGCTTTTTTCTAGCAATATGTAGATCTTGAGAATTTATGGATCATTTGGGTCATCCAAATTAATGATAATATTATCATGTAACAAGAAGAGTGGTAATTTTTTCAATAAAAAGGTCATAAAAATGTATTGGCATCATCCTTAACAAGTCAAAATTAGATGTTTGTCAATAATTGTATGAAAATCCATGAAAATCATTTACAAATTCATTAAAATAAGGACAAATAAGAATCAATACACAAATAATAATTACATGGGCATCAAAATTTCCTCTTGATGAAAATTCCTAACCAAATTTCTTTCTCAATTCACTGAATTTCAACATGTGATTTCACACATGGCCTTGGGTTGACCAATGCATTCACACATTACAAAAGACTGGCTCAACATTCTAACCTTGTAAAATGTTTCTTTTTTCTTTGGCTTCTCACCCATCCCACATTAAAGTCAATCTCACTGAACATCACATCTTCATTAGAGATGCTTTGTGATTTCCTCCATGACTTACTATCTAAGTTCTCAAGCTTGAAGTTTTTATAAAAAATATTTTCCTTATACATTTAGCTCCACAAATAATACACAAATACAATGGATACCAACTTCTTCATTAACCAATCCACTATTCGATGGGATGAAACTCTAATTTCATTTATAAATATGTGCTTCAAATGAGAGTGATATACTTATATGACAACATTTGTCTCTTGATCGACATGGAGAATTGTATGTAAATACATTTCCCACATGCTAATATTGTGAAACCATTGATATTTATAGTAGTTTATGAATGATTATTGAGCCACATATTGTTACATGAATAGGTTCATATTAAAAACTACTACCTCTTTAGTAGGTGACTTATGAATTATTCCACCTAGGCTTATAAATAATTTATTCCTTGTTTCAGTATCATAGACCTTTGAAATAATGTTTTCTAGCCACATTCTCCACATGTGCCAACTGCATAGGTATACCTTGCATTGAAACACTATTTTAGACTAAAAATGAAAAAGGAAACATAAAAATTGAGCAAATAAAGAATTGTTTTCAATGAAAATAATAAATATTTATAATAGACATGGGCTAAACTTACCTAATAGTAACAATTTTAATGTGAGCATTGTCTACCATGAAAGCATCTAGTTTTCATTCCAACATGTGATAATGTGCATTTACCACTAGTTTTTAAATTGATGATGTTAGGTCTAGAACCATATCCCTTGACATCAACACCCACGTAATAAAAATCCCAATGTGCATACTATCTAATACAAGAAACATGTACAAAATGAACTATATCACAAATCACAAATGTAAGTTCTACATAATAATAAGTGTGAATTTATAAATTTATAAATAGACAAGTACCTTTTACACATTCAATGTGGATTCCATTGAAAGTATACTATTATGTGAATAATTCAACATCCACTAACATTGTTGAGCACGCTGGAGGCCTAAGACAAAGGGTTGATCCTCTATTTATATTTTTTAAAATTCTTCATACATAAATACTTTTTTAGAATTTTTAGTGACAAAATTTTGAACATTATTCACATCACTAGAATTGAATTTGTATTTTGCTTCCTTCATCCTTATCTGAATATTGTGGATGTTATCCTTAATAGTGAAATCATCTCTCTCTATCTGAACTTTGAATAATGTATTTTTTCATAGACCATGTCATGATTTTTTTGTTGAACAAGTTTAGGAGTCAGGACCAACAACAATAATCTCTCCATCCAATCCTTCAATGCATCACTAGTGCATGGTGCCAGAGTATAATAAATACCCCAAAGTCATTGATCTCTTTCCCATTGCAAACCATACCCCACTAATCCATATCACCTAGGTTTCTATACATAATCAAAACCTATTATTTCATCTTCATAACCACACAGATAGAAAAGTGACATTGGCATCCATGACGCAAATACCTAAAAGCAGGTCAACTACCAATACCAATCTTCATAAGATTTAAAATGTCATAATATGCATGATATTTGGTGTTATAATCCATAGGGACATACATACACCAATACCTAAATTATAATTGAAAAATATTAATTCGTATTTTAAAAAAAACTATTAGAAGACATAATACCCACAATATGTATTGGAGAGATCTATCAATCTCAACATTTTGAAATTCAGATGGCATAGGATTAAATGAACTATCATCTATATAGGAAGGTTGTGGTATACCCCAATCTCTTACATTCACCATTTAATAAGTCTTATATATTATCTCTTTGTATCCAAAGAACCATATTTTATTATTTCTCAAATTGTACTCTTCCTCGCTCCACTCCAATTCATTGGAAGAGAACTCCCCAAGACATGGATTTTGCACTATAATATATAACAATATTTTCCACTAGGAAGTAATATATGAAGTGAATGGTCCAAAAAATATAGACTTATTAATTTATGCATAAATAAGGGGCATTGATAAATAATTGACATGCATAAACAAGGAACATTTATAAATAATTAACATTGACAAACAAGAGGCAATGATTATAATATGAAAATCTATGAAATAAATAGATAACGATTACCAAACATATGCATTGATATGTTGTCCTAAAATCATAAAATTCAACAACTTATAAATGCCCAAGGAACATTTAACAACTTCATTGCAGAGATGACACATGCGATTTTCAGCATGAGTGATTTACTTACAAAGTTAAGTTATCTATTATTTATGTTTTCAATATTTAGTTGATGGTAATATAAAATTTATAAAAAATATTAAATCATATTATAGTTTGTTGGCACTCTTAATGGGTTCAACAATAACAAAGTGAAGCCCAAACTGGGGATCTACAAAATGTGCAAAGTGATACTTCAAAGATTTATGTGTTAAGTGATTACATCCTTGATATATGGCCCATCCTTATAAACTTTACATGAAATAATTGCTTACCAATAGAAATACTTGGTGATGATGTAATCATTACCATCAATTGAGATTTATATCCATTATTATCTTAACCACATGTTATAAGATATACTAATATCGCTTGTGACATGTAAGTATCACGATTTTTTTTAAAGAGCATAACGAAAAATTTATTCATTTATAAAATTTATTAAAACTTCACATGTTAAGTACTCTCTATCAAGAGAGAGTCCTCATTTCATTTCTTCTACATACAATCATTTGCTCCTTGCTCTCCATAAAATACCCAAATATCATAAACTTAACACATTTAATGATAATACTACAAATAAATAAAAATAGTTCCCATAAACTAACATGTTTTCCCTCTCGAGTCCCCTAAACTCAAAATCATAGTTTCATGTATGGCATCTCATAATATCTGATTTGACATCATTGGCAACATTTCATGGTCATAGTGTCATGGATGGTATATGTTGTTTATTCATTTTTAACTCTTACTCAGAAAGTAGTGAAATAGGCTCATTTACAATGTCTTGTAACTACATAAGTGGTGAGACCATGTTATTATGACTAGATAAATCATAATTCCACTACTTGATTTAACCCAACTTGTTGCTTTCACATTCCCAACATCATGTACATATTTGATCTTCACATTGATAAACTGTTGCACAAGTGATAATGCCTATTTATGAAGTGTGGCCAATTTTTCATTTCTTACACAAATCTTACCAAATATTTGTGTTGGTATAAGATATTAATTATCTAATTTAATTATTAAATGGATAATTCTTATAGTTTTATCTTTAGCTTACTTAGGTGTGATAAGAGGTCAAGTGGGTGAGAGGGTGATTTCCACCTAGAGTTCCATCCAAAGTTTTACTGAGTACCATTGTGATTTTCCTATGAGTTCCACATTGAGTTACACTCAGTTTTACCATGAGTTCAATAGTGATTTAACTCCCCTTACTCCTTTATATTCATCTTCACCATTCTATTGTAATTGAGCTAGACAGAGGTGATAATTGGTAACCAAGTCATTTTAATACATTAGATAATTATTGCACATCTTCTTTCATGTTTTTTAATATAGACAAGATCATCTTTGTTGTAGAATGCTTATGTGCTCACTCTACCAGAAGACCACCTACTAGCCTATTCTAACATGGTATCAAAGCATAATATTTTAGTAATGAGCATCAAATAAAGATTATCTATTTGATTTATAATTTTTTATTCTTTTAATGGGAACTTGTATATTGCTTTTACTTGCATGCTTTTGTATTGGTTGTATAAGTCTTTGTAGGTTTTTTAATCTATTGACAGTTGAGGAAGGAGCTTTGTAAAGGAAAAATTTATTTGTCAACTCAGCTAAATCATGGCCATTAGCTCCTTATGTTGGTTTTGGTATTATTATAGATCTAAAACTCATATATTTTGTGTGGGTTCAATTTTTATTTTGAGATCTAAGGGTTTGAATTCTAGCGAAAGATAATAGATAGAAGAATGACGTCACATATTCACTTATCCAACCCTAAAACTAGCTAAAGGTGTTTATATTTAGCTCTCCCATCCATTTTAAAACCTACCCCTTTTTCTCATACTAGTCTATGACATGGCCTATACTTCCATGATGTATTTCACCATGACATGCTCTTTGTGTCCATCACCTCTTGGAAAATTCTACCTATGCAAAGGTGCCATTTCTTTGGGTCAAGGTTTGATTCTGAGGGTGTTATATAATAAGTTATCTCTATCTGAAGATCAAAGGTTTGATTATACTTAGAGAGATTTATTATGGTCAATCTGTAGTGCTAGACACTAAACGGTATTAACAGTTTAAGACTTAGAGATTTGGAGTCTGTATTTTCAGAAGTGAAACTTGAGTGCATTCTTTTGGCTATCTTAGGTATGGATCTGATTTGATGCCTGCCAAACCCCTCCACATGATCTGCAAGTATCCTACCAAGTGTCACTCAAGTACATTCATAACACCATACCTTACCCATGAACTATTATTCAAGCCTACTCAAGAGTCATTTGTCTTCCTCCAGGTGGTTTCCAACATTTATTTCCTCCTCATGGCCCTATTGTTTTATTCCTTCCAGTGCATTGACCTCTCTACATGACATAAAACCTTAAATAAGCTAAATGAGTAGTCAATGGATCAATATCTCTGAATTTAGTATATAGCCACTTGTAGAGGTAGATAAGAGAGGAGAAGAGAGCAGGATGATTACAGATTAAAACCAAACTACCTGTTAAAACTACTATATGTGCTTACATATGGTAGTGTTGGTATTTTTGTTTACATGCAGTTGGTCTTTTTGTTTCATGCATAATAGTGCTTTATGACTCAAATTGAGTTTTGTGACTTTCAATGGCAACATCATACTACTTCTTTTCTCATAGTTTTAGTCAAAAACACCTAAAATTATGCTTTAAATCCTTTTAAAATTCACTATTTTTTAATTATTAATTTTTAAGGAGTCATTAATGTGAGGAGGTCTATCATTTTATGTCGATTGCAATGAGTGGTTACATGATATGTTTTATGCTTAAACCCATTGAGTATTTAAACTTTTAAGTGCACTTTAATTAAACAGGCCATTCATGATGGAAAATGTATTTTGCTATAAGTTTTAATTGGTAACTCAGAATTGAGTGCCACTTGATCCAAAAGTGTATATTTCTTCATCCTATTTCCATTAGTCAATTTTTTTAAAAAATACACTCAAGTTATAAAGTGACATATTCAGGGGGTTATCGGCCCTACTACTTTCTGTAGCATACTTCGTGCACTGATTACTCTCATATGTATGGACTCATTTTTGGCTCAATGTGAAGTCCATATCAATAGTGTACACCTTTTTTTACCCACTCTAGCACTGATTTCTCATTTGGACACATTTTCAACTATGTCTGACATCCCTTTTCATGAGTGTGCTTTAGGGGTTTATTATAGATTATTTTGTGTAGCTGTGCACTTCCCTGGTTTCTTTTCTTGGTCATGTCGACCTCATTCAAGAGACTCCAGATGAGGAGAGTTATTTTGTCTCCAGTAATCCTTATTCAAAAGGATAATTATGCTTTGTGGCATGCTTGTATGAAACACATACTCACACGTAAGAATCATATTCTATTTCCATATCGACATATTCTTGCACTCACTAATCCTGTTCAGTTCAATAAGTGGGTTAATACTTGTGACAAGGTTTATGCCACTCTATTACTAAATATTTTTATGGATCTTTATTACCATGTGAAATATACAAAGTGTCCATGCACTATTTGGAGCATCCTATAGTCTCTTTTTGAAGATCTAGTAGAGACTTATATCATACCTCCTCCACTTCCTATCATCTCTTCAGAGACTATTGTACTCTCTCATGATTTTATTTCTTGTGATGATACATTTGTGGTGTATAATTCTCTTCCTTGTGTCTATCCCCCATTATAAGACAAGATTCTATGAGACTTTAGCTGTCCTATTGTAGATTCTACTTCTATTCCTATGTATATTATTGATCTTTCAAAGACTTTAAAGACTTGCATTTTCGAGGACTTTTCTGATTTTAGTATGAGTACACCTATTGTGATCATCGATGACTAATATGCAGACATTTTTTCTCCAATTGGTGAGTCATGCTCCACTCTTCACATCATGATTCCTACACTCATTCCATTTGAGTGGAAATTTAATGATTTGATAGCTCGTGGTTTCTTTCTTCCAAAAAGAAGAGACTACAATTATTGCAAAGGGACCTACTATAACATTTTCTATGAGACATTTTGCACATATATTCTCTCTTTTCTTTGTGGAGACACACATCCTTCAGATTTTGTAGGATATTGGGATTATCACTATATACTTGGATACCTCATCAAGCCTTGTTGTCAGGACCCAATTTTATAGCCCACCTAAGTTATGCTTAAGAATGGGTGTTGGTGTGAGATTTATATTCATACCTTCTTTTCATTGTCTCTCTTTTGGGAGGGATTTTTTTACCACTAGCTTTTCTCTTTTTACTCCACTTATTGAGAGTTATATTGTATGTAGGTACCTCATATGGCCTTGTTGTTGGGACTCATATTTTTTTTTCCATCCACCTAAGCTATGCTTAAGAGGGGTGTTGGTGTATGATATTAATTATTCTATTTACTTATTAAATGGATAATTATTACACTTGTAGCACTAGCTTTTTCATGTGTGATAAGAGGTTAAGTGGATGAGAGGACGAGTTGCACCTAGAATTCCATCTAAAGTTCTATTGAGTACCATTGTGAGTTTTGTCTATGAGTTTAACATTGAATTACACTTAGTTCCATAATGAGTTAACTTACCATACTCCTTTATATTCTTCTTCACCATACTATTGTAATTGAGCTGGGTAGAGCAGTGTAGACCAAATAATTGGTAAGCAATGTATTTTAACACATCAAGCAATTGTTGTACATATTCTCGCATGTTTTTAAATATAGATAAGATCACCATTGGTGTAGAATACTTGTGTGCTCACTCTATCGGAAGATCACCTAAATGCCTATTCTGACAATTTGGTCACATATTAATTTAGAATTACCTTCAATAACTACATTCTATACATTCTAATCATAAAGAGTCACAATACCATGAATAAGAGCTACATTGTATGAACCATTTAATTTTCTACCATTAGTAACTGTATTAAAATTAAAGGTTATTTCTTCTTTCTTTGAACCATAAATAATATACACATATTTGAAACACACATTACTTGTATTGTAGAAAATTATAATATGTAAGACATATATGTTGTCCACAATCCTATGAAATAAGAAAAAAATATTTGGTAAACATAATCATCTTCAAGATTCATATAATCATTTGATGTTAAAGAAAATAAGTTGGCACACCTTAACCTCAACACTTTGGTAGGGTTATCCTTAGAGAAGTGAGCAAATAAAAAACTGAAAATGTACATCTTTAACATACATTATATTAACAAATTGCATATAAGGTTACAAATGCCAACCAATACCGTAGTATGTCATTATTTCCATTAGTAACAAGGAATTAAACATTAAAAACATCTATTCATATCACCATTTAAGGAAATAATTATAACTTATAACCACCCTTAACATGAGCTGAGTCATAAAAGATAGATGCATATTTAAAGATAGAATAAGATAATATCCTAAAATCATTCTCAAAGAAGCATATAATCAAGTTTAAGTAGTCGTGAATGTAATCAATGAGTTTCCATGATAGTTATATTATTAATTTGATAGAGTTATGAACAAAAATGAATATAATAAGTGTTTTACAAGCTTATAAGAAACACTAATATTGATTACTAAATTAAGAGAAACATAACTTTGAGAGAAACATATTAAATTAAGAGAAAAATAACATTGAGAGAAACATATAAGTAAGTTATCCACCACATATGCCACTCTTTTTATTAGAAACAAGAAATTAAACACTAGAAACATCCATTTAAATCACCATTTAAGGGAATAGTTATAACAACCCTCAATATGAGCTGAGTCATAAAAGATAGATGCAGGTTTAAAGACTAGAAAAATGTAAAATCCTATTATAATTCCTAAATAATCATACAATCAGGTTCAAGTAGTCAACAATAAAGTCAATGCATTTTCATGATCCTTCTATTATTGACTTGAATGAGTTATCAACAAAAATGAACACAATAAGTATTTTTCAATCCCAAAAAAAAATGTTATACATGTCCATCCTTCACATTAACACAATTACCATTGAAAAATTGAGGAGAACTTTCACATACCAAGCATTTCATCTTAACTTAACTATGTTAACAAGAGAGAATAAACTTGCAGTGTATTTACACAACAAATATAATGGAACCCTACATAAAAATAATATTTTATTTCAATACCTTGAATGCATTAGAATAATGAGTATAATGAAAATGGAATAGAAATTATATTTTCAAATTACCCTATAAAAATTCATGTCAATTACTACTTGAAACAAGACTCACAATCATATACTCTTCCTCCTAGAATAGAGCATTAATACATATAGCATTAGAATAGTAAAGTTGAATGTATAAAACCAATAGTGTATTAGTATGTATTATGTTAATTGCATTGTTGACTAGTTGAAGGAATTAATGATTAGTTAGTGCATAGTTTGTTTTATGTTTACTGTATTATTGACTGTTTGAAGAAATTAATTATTAGTTAGGGTATAATCATTCATTCAACACATTTTTTATTGAATAGCTTTTGTAATTATGATATGCTACATAGAATTCATTGAACACATAATTCATTCAATGCCGGTTACTACTTCAAATAGAAATCACACTTCTATAATTTACCTCCTATAATAGGGCATTAGTTGTATTGTTGACTATTTGAATCCCTAGTGGTATGCTTATTTGAGAATGATTTTAAGATCTTAACCTCTTCTGTGCTTAAACATACATCTATCTTCTATTATTGAGCTCATGTTGAGTGTGATTATAACTATACTTGATTATATGTACACAACAGAGGTCAAATTTTCAAACATTCAAATTCATTTACAATATAAAGCTAGAATACAAAGGTATAGAGTTCAAACTTAATTATATGTAGCATATCCAAAATTGATTATGTGTTGAATTCATATGCATTCATTGAACCATATGTCTCATATCCTAATTACACAAACTATTCAATAAACTATGTGTTGCATGAATGATTATGCTCTGACTAAATGTTAATTTCTTCAAGCAGTCAATAATACAGTCGTCATAAAACAAACTCAAATGTATTATGCAATCTAAATCGATATGCCCTTCTAAATGTTGAACTGATATCATGCTCAAAGATTGGGGATTCAACAATGTAGACAATTCAATTCATTGTAGTTGACCAACCTATATAGTTAAATGCCTCCCCGAGAATGCTCCTACAGTTCACACTTCTAGAATTGGCTAATGGTGAACAAGCTCTTGCACAACGAGAAAAGGAATACTGCAATGACAAACTAGAACTAGTACACTCTTCAAATAGGGAAAGACATGCAACTAACAAGTCAACATTTATGGATATTAACATTTTATTTTCAATGTTTGGCTTAACCCTTAAAATTCGAATTAATTGTTGTTATTTACCTTAATCGTTGTTGTTTATCTTAATCATTATTGTTAACCTTAATGTGTTGTTAATGGACGTTACCCTAGTCATGGGTGCTAGACCTTGACCGATTTGTTGGGCCTTGTAGACACGTCACTAGGAAATGTGAATGGACCTACTAGTTAAGGCGCTCCATTGTAATTGGTCGACAAGTTGTTTGGTCTAGGTAATACTTAAGGATACATGTCATTCCCTGAGCAGTGAAAAAAAAGAGAACTAAATAAGGAGTATCCATAACAGAAGTTGCACATGGGAGTTGCTAATTTGCGGAGAAGGTATCAAAATATACTGAGACAAATCGGTGCGATTCTCATACCAATATAACACATCCGGTATTTAGAGTATTTGTGAAACATGATAAGTTAATCAATGGGCCTTTCTTTTTAAGTCAATGACCTTATTTTATCGAAAAAGAAATTATAGTTTTATTGTAAGATCCATAAATCCCATAGAAATTTGAGCGAATTATTTGTACTCAGAGAAGGGCTTAATTGCTGAGTAGTTGTTGAGAATGGTCAGAGGCCCATTATTAGTTGCCATCTCTGAGCAGGTGTGGGAATGTCAAGAGCCTTCAGTTAACTATATTTGAATCTGAAAAAGGAAAAAGCAATTTGCATTGACTTCAAACTAGCCGCCTCGCCTCGCCTCACAAACAAATAATATCTGGCGGAGTCACAAACAATTAATATCCGTTGGAAGAGCAAACGCAAATGCAGTGAATCATGATGATGAGACACAGCGAGTAATAATAGATTTGTTTTCCGCAAAAGATGGATATGCAACTCTGGAATATTAATTTACTCTTCCTTAATTAAAAATTTGTTGGCAAGCCTTGTTAATTGAATCGTGGTGACGAGCCAGAGCGCGTAATAATGGAGTTCTTTTAGGCAAAAGATGGATATTGGAAGAATAGTTTCCCCGCAGACCTGGAATGTCAATTAAAAATTTGTCGATGGCTACCTGTTAATTACAAATTTTTAACAGAATTTTTTATATTAAATGTTCGTCTTCTCATAAATATGAACAACTACTATTTACAGCTTGCTGACATTTTTCTTGTCATATAGTCTAAAAAACCGAAAAAAAAAGCTATTTATACCCTGTTAAGAAATTTCAACTATCATATACAATTTAAATTAAAAGATAAGGTATGTTCTATTATTTTTAATTATCATATAAGAATTTTTCTCTCGTTAATTCGATTTTTTTATATTTTATTTATGTAATTTTTTAATATTTTATTTATGTAATTTTTAATTGAATCGTGATGATGAGCCAGAGCGCGTAATAATGGAGTTCTTTTTCGCAAAAGATGGATATTGGAAGAATAGTCTCCCCGCAGACCTGGAATGTCAATTAAAAATTTGTCGATGGCTACCCGTTAATTACAATTTTTTAACACAATTTTTTATATTGAATGTTCGTCTTCTCATAAATATGAACAACTACTGTTTACAGCTTGCTAAAATTTTTCTTGTCATATAGTCTAAAACCGAAAGAAAAAGCTATTTATACCCTGTTAAGAAATTTTAACAATCATATACAATTTAAATTAAAAAATAAGGTATATTCTATTATTTTTAATTATCATGTAAGAATTTTTCTCTAGTTAATTTGATTTTTTTATATTTTATTTATGTAATTTTTTTTTTTAATTGAAAAAGATACTTTTATTAATAAAATAATCTATAATATAATATTAATCATATAAAAATGATTTGATAGAAAAGTCACTCTAAAAATCAAATTGCACCAGACAAAAAGAGTTAATTTATTAACATTGATGTCTTTCTAATTTAATAATAACTGATATTTATTAAGATTGATTTTGACATTTCTTTTGTTAATTTTCTTGTTCTTTAGCTCATCTTTCATTTGCTTTTAACAATCGGCTGCTATATTTAATTATAATAAAGTTATCCTAAAACATTCTAATAATAACTTGCAATTAAATCTCTATGTTGTGTAAATATACAGTAAGTAGTTCGAGCTATATTGAATTTCAATCATTGTGATAACTCTTCTAATTTTTAAAAATAATAAAAAAGTTGTGACTATGCATTGGTGTAGTAGTAAATGTGTTAACTTTTAATAAGAAATTTAAGAATTTCAAGTAATTGTAGGAAGGTGATTGGGAAAATTTATTTAAAAAAATAAAAATAAAATAAAATAAAATAAAAATTATTCCATTTTATTTATGGCACTTCAATTACCATTCAACAATTTCAATATTATTGAAGTGTTGTTATTATGATGGAGGTGTTTTTATTGAGAGGAAGATGATTAAGATTCATTTACAGATCTTTTGATGTCATTCACATCATATTGACAGTTGTGACTGTCATGATACCTGCCTACAAATACAATTGACTAATGATAATGCAATCGATCCATAGTAATATCATTGCCTGATAGCATCTTCATCGATCAATGAAATTTGGTCTACCCATGGAAATGCCATCATTCCACAACATCTCCATTGACTAACAGCATCATCGTCACTCGACGACAATGCGATTCCCTGACAACATTGTCATCGATCAACGATAATGCCATCACCAAATAGTGATGTCATCAATCGGTGACATTACTATCCCCTGATGACATTGGCATTGGCCGACTACACTATTGTCACCTAATGGCAATGTTGTCACCCAATGACATAGAGATAACTTTGGGAATAGGCTGGTAGTTGCGAGAGCTAGAATTTAAAGGCAAATTAGAAGGTCCTAACTCTATTTCTATGGTAAGTGTAAAATACCAAGTTGATTCATATAGATATGGTATTTTCAACAATGGTGGTTTTGAGTCTCAGTTTAAAATACAAATTAAGATGGACTATCAAAGTAAGATGCAGTGCTAAGACTAATGAACTGTGAGTGTATGCGGGAGTGAAAAAAAAGGTCAAAAGAGGGTCCTTATCTTCAGTTTAAAAATGAGACTTCTTGTGTAAGTAACAACATGGTGAGGTATAATGACAAGGCATTTCATGTGATATTGAACACCACAAATCTCATATCACACACCAATCCTAGATTAAAACCAATTGTCAGATTTAAATGACTTACCCATATTACAAAGGGGTGCATAACTTGTAAGGTTGAAACATATTTTATTGGCCATTTTATATTGTTAAGGGTGGATGAGGACATCATGAATGCTGATTTGATTGTCACAGGACTCCACATCCGATGTGTGGGTACAATTTGCATGATAATATTATTTATGTGCGGACAAGACATTACAAATTGACATGTCAATGTAACAAGATTGCATAATGATACATGTTATTTATATCAAAGCAAGATGGTAACATCTTTGTTTGAATGTTTTCTATTGTCAAGGGTGAATGAAGGCATCACTAGCATCGATTTGATTGCAGTAGAGTTCCATGACTCTCTTTATGTTTATTTGGTTAAAGGAATAAATGTACAATTTTCAAGATGAACACAAGCGTATCCAATTTTGTGTAGATTGTTGGATGTGGGTTCAAACATACAAAAGGTTTTACATACTGCCTCAAAAAACTATGGTAATTAGATCCTCCTCTCCCATATATTTTTCATGATGGGAATAACTAGTTATATGCAAATAGGGTTTGCATTTTTTGACTTGAGTGATTTTTTGTGCCATAGTTCACTAGGACATTGGTCAATGGGTATGTGGATGAAGAAAAGGAGGAAATACATAGCTCACTAGAAGCTTGAGTTTTCTTGTTGGAGGCATATCTATCAAAATATTTCTTCTATTGAATTTTTATTGGGCATATTTTAAAATGTTATGACATAGGTTTCTAATTATTTTATAAAACCCATCAGGGGGAAACACTTCAAGAGGCGTGCTTAATAGGGGCTTGTGGTGTGACATTTTTGCATTAAACTTTTTTTTGCATTTGTCATTATTTTCATGTGTTGTTCGGTCAATCACTTGAAGATGTTTAGATGGGCCATAAAATTTAGAATCTAATGCTCATTGCCTTCTTTAGTGCCTATTAGACCCCTTTTATGTTTCTCAGATCTTTGTATTACTTGAAAAGTGTTGCGATCTTATTTGTCATAAGATTTGATTGGCCTACCATCTTATATCCACTTTTTTCCTAGCTCAATGATGTGGTTTCCACTTGGAAAGCCTTCATTCACCTAGGGATGTAACTTCCCTACCATCCTAGGAAGGGGTAAGGACTGTGAGTCAAGTGTATAATATGGGCCATCTAGGGTACAATATCACTTAAAATTCCTTATCATTATCTTTCACCACCATTTCTTGACTCACTTAAAAATACTCCATGTTTACATATTTATTCATCATCCTCCCAACAACCCACCACATGGATGGACACTTGGAAGTTGCATAGGATAGGACTGAGAGGTGTGTGGTTTGTGTCAGTTTGTCATGCAAAAAAATATTCAAAAATTATGTTTATAGATTCAACTAGAGATTATGATAACTCAATTGATACTACTTAAAATCCTTAATGTAACCATTTTTTTGAAATATCTTAGAATCCTCTTTCCCACTATAAAATAATAGTCTAAACCAAATAACTATGTGAGAAGGAAAAACATTCTAAAATATATATTTTGTCCTTAAATAATTATAAAAAAAATAAGAATTTTCCCACTTTCTCAAATTTCCACACTGATACTAAATGAAAATATCCTCACATAAAACATTGTAAATATATAAAAAATAATGAGATCCACACAATATATATCAATGGACTAGGATAAATGTATTTGAATGTTTCCATGTGTCATATTGCAAATCTATATGTCATATCTCTTGGTCTTGCTCTGCATTCACAACATGGAAGAATCTTACCTTATATGAGCTTCACATAAGCTTCTAGCGAGCCTAGTTTGGCATGCCATCCTATATCCACTTTGTTCCCATATTGAAACTATGGATGTCACTTGGTAATCCTTCATTTGTCCTGAGGTCTAACTTCCTTCCCATCCCAAGAAGGGGCCAATACTGGCATGGGCCATGTGCTTACCTTTCGTTAGTTCCAAGAATTTTTGGGCTTGATCAAAACTAGGAAGTTAAGATTTTGCCTGTCAATGTACCTTTCTCTCATTGAGCCTGAGTCATGTGTGATTTTCCATTCTAGGATCAATAGTGGGTAGCCACACGTCACATTGTAGACCCATCTATCATATATCCTTACCCCACTCTACATTTTCCACAAGGTTAAATCTTACTTCCTACAGGCTCCACATATACTTCTTTACTTCTTCTCAAACCCCTCTCATGTTTCTCAGTTCCTTGATCTGCTTCACAAATGTCATATTATTATATTTCATAGGCATTCATTAACCTACCAACCTATGCCTACTTGGTTCCCTATTAAATCATTCGTCTAGGGGTCTATTTGCCCTACCAATCTAGGAGGGGTTGGGATTGGCAAGGGCCATGTGTTAACCTTTCCTTAGTTTCATGACTTCATTTGATTAAGCCTAGGCTTTGTACACTCTAACACCCTAGTAGAGGCCAAGAGAGTCTTATCTTGATAAAAAAATTGGTCTTTGAGATTTTTACTTAGGGTTAGGGCAAGTGTTAATTGTCAAAGTGATAATTATTTTTTAGCTTGGGTGCATAATGAATTGAACTTGGGTGAATAAATTGTGAATTATCAAGCCACATAAGACTCTACTTGAGTTTTGGAAAGCCTTGATGGCTTAAACATGCAAATAAAAGGTTGATATACATTAATGGTCCAAATTAAGTAAACCAAATGCTTTAAAATCCAAAAATAAGTTGGGTACTAAGCAAAAAGTGACCAAGAAACTGAGAAAAGGGTGCAGTAAAAGTGAGTTCCAAATCTTATGTAAAGCTCATGGGTGCATAAGAGGGAATCATGGTTGATACAATATGAATATCATGGTAGAGGAGTCACTAATTGAGATAATAAGCAATCGATTGGTGATCAGTTTATGGGGTGTCCACATCATACACTCACAAGGGAAACATTGAAATGAGAAATATACCCTACATACGAGAATAAATAACCTATGCATTCCTTATGGTGTTCTTAGCACCTCGAGATAACTGCTATTGTTATCCCAATATGAAAAATTAAACTTATGTGCATTGAAATGATTGTGCTAGATGAATTTTTATTTTCACTACATCATTTTTGTGGAAGATCTTTTTTTCAGTCCTATGTAACTCCTCCATTAAGGAGTGGCTACATGACACCTCTTTTTAAGGTTATTTTGGAAACATGATAAGTAAAATAGTGTTCCTCCTTTTTATTCCATTGAAATTTTAGGTAGGAATTTTTTGGTGTATGTTGGGAGATTGCCCAATGTTAGGTAGGAATTATTGGGTATATGTTGGTATACTACCCAACCAAATCTATGTCGATACGTCTTATTGGAATTGATTTCTTTTTTTTTAATAAATATTAATTTTTATTATTGGAAAAAATACTCTTCTTTTCTGATTGGCTAATCTATTTTTTGATTTATTTAGGGTAACTTTTTATTGTTATTTTATTCAACTTCAGTTCATCTATATGGAATGGGAAGGGTTTATAATGCACTATATATAGAGAAGGGTCTATAATACCCTATATATGGAGAAGGGTCCATAGAAGGTTCAAGCGTGATAATTATTGACACCTCAGTTTAATTTCATTCACTCTTTATGAAAGTATCCCCTACACCATCACTACTTATAGAAGCCAATAATATGGAAGTATATCGAGAGCTCAAAATAACTAAAAATTGGTTTATCAAAGTTACATAAACATTAGAGAGGCATAAGAATGAAATTGGTAGTCAATTCAATGTAATGAATATAGAACCCAATAATATGGAAGTATATCAAAAGCTCATAATAAGTAAAAAATGGTTTGGTAAAGTTGCATAAACATTACAGAGACATAAGCATGAAATTGCTAATCAAGTCAACACAATGCCTAATTCAAGTTCTGCAACCATATTAATCAACATCACAATGGGTTTACAGACACCCATGCACTCACCCAATAAATAGGTGATAAGTAATCATTTTCTAGGGATAATGACACTCCTTGTTGGAGACTTTCACAATTGGTTCACATACAACCATCCACACAACCAATAAATAGGTGATAAACAATCATTTTACAGGGATAATAGAACTCCCTATTGGATTGGAAACTTTATGACTTTGCAGCCCTATGATGGGTCTACAAACCTAAAGAAATATCTATTGAATTGAGATATGAAGTGGGAAGCGAAGGGTTTCTTAATGGAAGAATTCAAATGTTGTGAGCTCATATGAGCACACACCAATTGAGAAATGGATTTCATCTTCAAGAATGGTGGTACCAAGCTAACATTGAGTGATTTGAAAATAAAATGGATAAGAGAATATAATTTACATAGGTATGCAAGTTAGACCATCCAAGACCTTAATACACACACACACACACACACACACACACACACACACACACACACACACACACACACACACACACACACACACACACACACACACACACACACACACACACACACACACACACACACACACACACACACACACACACACACACACACACACGCACACACGCACACACGCACACACACGCACACACGCACACATGCACACGCGCACACACACACACACACAAATTTATATGAGACTGTGATTTGAGGTTCTCAAATGTGATAAATATGGTGAATTTTAATTTTAAAGATATCGATAAGGCAAAATGGTTCGTAAAAGGGATACAAAGTAAGATAATATTTTTAATAACATAAACTAAATTCCAAATTAAAGTCTAATCCATGGAAACTACAGTGAGAGTAGAGAAAATTGAGTAATCTGATGAACATTCTGTAGGAAGTGAAAACACATATGCTAAGTTATATGTCATAACACATATATGACCATGATACTAAGAACTACCATTTACTAAAACATTATGTGCATCAGCCACATAATGTGTGTTGAAATTTATTAAAATATACCATGCATGATAAGAATAATTTTTGGGTTTTACATGATTTAAAAGATGACATCCCTTGGGGTGTATTTGAAGTCACTAAATAAAAACCACCACTACATAAAGACACCAAAATGCCCACTAAGGAAGTTGGGTTCCACCATACCCAAAAAATTAACCAGGTTGGGTTCCACTATCAATATAACATTAGATAAGATGGGCTCCACTATCAACAAAGTATCAACTATAGTGAACACCATAGTCATTGCAACACCAGCCTGGATGGGCATCACCTTCACCATAATACCAATAAAATTGGGTACCTTCGTCACCTTATAGATGATATGGGGGATATCCTAACCAATCATACAGATGAGGGTCTTTGCGAATGTAAGAATGATATCAAGGAATCTATCAAGGTCATAGAAAACTATGAAAACCCATCACCTACTACTTTCATGGTCAAATAAGTCACATTACACAAAATTTCTCAAGTAATCTACAACAAAAAAATATTATGCTTATTGTATAATCTCAGTGTAACAAAATAATGAGTACTATCTAACATTATAAAATTAAAAGATAGATGAAATAGTGCATAATGTAAATATGGTGAATACATGACTAAAAGATCAAGGGTTATATATATTTTCACATAGAATAAGGATAAGGACCAAGGCCTTCCCCTACTAGAGATGCCCAAGGAAATCCCAATTAGAAAGGTGTAAGAAGATAATTACCTAGACACTACAAAGGAAAATATGTTAGTGAATGAAGCGGATCAAATATTATGGTCAACACAAACTAATGATGTGAAAATTAGAGATGTTTAAATAATAAAAGTGAAAATGTATGAAATTTTTTACGCATTCTACAATAAGGAGTGGTGGTTATTTTAACATACCTTTTAAATGTGATAAATATGTTGCACAATGAGAATATTATGAAAATATTATCAATTTATTACACAAATTATTAGAGTGCATAAGGAAGGGGTAGGAGATAACATATAAAATGGTGTGGTATGTGAATATTAAGACATCATGGGACATGGCTGTTAAAATGGATATGTACCGTGTAGGATATGAGGTGCCTAATTTTATATTTAATTTTGGAATCACCATAAACATGATGCTAAGATCCACATGGGAAGCAATTGTAAGACTTGTACTAAGTTAGCCCTAGAACTTTAAGGTTATAAACTTTTTTCCACATTAAGCCTATTGAAAGGATGGAGTATGTGGAGATAAAGGTGGTTAAACTTAGCTTGCAAGGATTTTTTGAGTTCATTGATATTAATATAGATGGAACCCACTACCATACACTAATTGGAAATAAATGACCTTATAATGGTCGTATGACCATCAATGTTGTGGATAATTAACTAAAAACTAATTAAGATGATGTCATTATAGTCATACCACTAAACAAAGTATATCTTAAAGCCTAAATGATTCCAAAATAACTTGCCTCTCCCTATGTGCACATGCCAAAAATATAATTTAAGGTGGACACATAATAAAGAAGAGAAGGGGGGAAAGAAAAACGTTTTACATACTAATTGTATCCTGGGAAATTTTTACAAGGGTTTAGAGTACTGGATCAATGGTTGAGCTAAGTAATTTGGATACTAAAACACCACTCATCACTTTCAGAGATACTTTCAGATAATGGTGTATAAGTCACCTTCCATGTGACCAATAATGAGGTATGATATAAATAAGATTTATCTTAGTTTTTGTGATAAGGATTACATTGAACCCGATAGGGAAGGAGAAATATCATGATAGTCTACATCATTTATTAGGGGAGATTAAAATTTGGAAATGGAAAACCAATGCAATGAGATAATGAAACTAGGCCAATACACATGTTGTTTACCATAGAGTGGTAGATTACTCAATATTTTGGCATAGAAGATCTATTAGCATTTACTTTTAAGTTGGAGGTTCACATTCCATAACTACAAACATGGGTATGCACACTCAAACATGTAGTTAATTATATTGAAATGATTTGGTGGGATGTACATTGAATGTTTAAGGTAAGTTATGAATAAACTTGTAAGATGTTGCATGTGATATTTCATATCGCACATCATCTATTAGAAAACTAACCAAAGTTCTAAAAAGGGAAATGTATGAATATCCATGACTACTCTTCTATAGATATTTGTAAAGAGCAACACATCAATCCAAGGTTACACTAACTCCTCTACTTAAAGCTTATAATATGCAACAAGAATGTAATAGGGAGACACATGGTTATAGGTTTAATAGGACTTCATTCAAACCTTTGTGTTTGAAGATGAGAAACACATGGTGTATGAAGCATTGTAGAGGATGAACATAAATTTATGATATATAGGGGTATATGATTTGACTCCCACAAAAAAAGAGAGTCTTGAGTCGACAGTGATACTAGAATTTTTGAAAGTGTGTAAAAATGTCATTATGCCTAGGGACAAAAGGGATTTATTCTCAAGTCTTGCAAAAGAATTTGGAAAAGTGTGAGTAGATAAATGACTATAGAGATCAAGGAGGATATGGATATAAAGGGAATGTTTGAGATAGAAAGTAACATTAAGATACCAAATAATAAATATGCAACTAAGGTAGAGGAAGAGAAGGTAAAAAACTTGAATATCGAAGAACAAGGTCAATAGGAAGTGTTGTATTCCTTGAAGACTTAATGGGGTAGGATTTATAAGGAACGTATGTAGAAATGGATGGAAAACATTGGTACCAAAGTAGTACCTAATATGGAAATAACTAGGGACTATTGGATGCAAAAATAGGATTCAAAGGTTGTGTACTTGTTCCAAGATTTTAAGGATATCTTTCCCATTAAATTTATTTAGGTCAATGGCATACACCAGTAGGTCAAATGCATATTAAACTCCAAGAATGCCTAAGACCCATAAAAATATGAACCTAAGGGGGTTGCATAAATGCTCAAGAAAACTCTTAAGGTGTGTAAGTTCAAAATGCAAGTTCTTAACTTGAACTTGAATATCTAAAATAACATTAGATAAAACATTAACTAGTATTTTCACTGAAGGTGTAAGTTACGCCATATGAAATGTATATTTTATTTTTATGATTTTATTTCATAACTAATTTATTTTCATTTTTGGAGAAAAAACCTATCCACTCTCTATACCCCTAGGGATAATCATCAATCTACCACCTTTTCTTTCTACTAGTGACTCCTCTACCATGACATTCACATTGTATCATGTGTGATACCCAATTATGAATTCATAACCTCATTGTATTATCCTAACACACGCGCATAATTATATTATTGATTCAATTCATGCATTGGATCCACACACCAAACATTGAGTTTTTTTATAACCAAATAGAAAATAGTCAATAAAGGATGCCACCACTGCCTTGAAGTTAAGGTATGTGTATGATATGGGTCCTCTGGTTTATGATATTACATGAAATACTCTATCATTTCCCCTCATCATCACCACCCAAATTGCTTTGAATTATCTATGTGTTAGTATATTGACAACATAGATGAACATAAGTTACAATATAGACTTTGGAACCTTAATTTTTGGTCTCCATTTCATTGGCATTTAAGTAATGATTTGATTGGAGTATACATTTTTTATATATTAAATGTTAGTTATTATATACATATTATACAATATATATTACATAGTATCTATATATTATAGTATCTATATTATTATGTTAAATAATATATATTCTAATATTTTTTTAAAAATTCCAAACATCAAAATTTTGAAACAAAACCTAATTTGTAGAGATAGTTAACTAGGTAAAAGGAAGATGAACCATACATAAATGTCAAAACATTTAATATAATTGTGGTCTATAGGAACTACTATCTAAAGCACATCAATGGTCTTAGAAATCCTCTATTTTTTTTGTATTATTGAAACTTTGTGAGCCTTTTCAAAACTCATAGAATCCTAGGCAAAACAGGGACATGCAAGTTTTGTGCCCTTAACTTTTTATATTTCTCCTTTTTTATTGTTAAAAGTAACTCACCATGAAGAAATGGCTTCAATTATCTTTGTGTTTTGGATTCATTTATTGTTGAATATATAGAATACAATACAAAAATTAATGTGGCAATAATTATAGAAAATAATCACAAATGATCAAAACATTTACAACTTCAATCTTGATATTGATTGTATAAACCCATGTGTATATTTCAATATTTTATGCAAATCCCAAACTCAAAATTCTAAATTTCTCTTATTTGCCTCTAATTTTTCTAGTGACATTATAACAAAAAGATTTTTTCCATTGTAATCACCAAAGAAAAACTCAATCATCCACTATTGGCCTGACACCAACATGGTGGGATCTTCAACTAGCGAACACAAAACATGAAAGTGATGAAATATTTTAAGGTGGGTTAGGAAATGATAGTGAAAAACAATGGAAAGTTAGTAGTCATGGCTTTTGAGTGATATTTTACTATCAATTTACACTCTTTCACTTTACAAAACTCCTTTTACACACATACATATATAATAGTATATTAATTTTATATATTAGATTTTAGTTATTATATAAATATTATGTAATATATTATGATATATTAATATGTTAGACATTAATTATATAATATATATAAATATTTTATATGTATATGTATATGTGATTTTTGTGATTTCTTTTGGAAAGTGTTTTCTTTTCATTTGTGGAGTATATTCCTCTTTTAAGTGTATGAAGTGGGCATGCCGTACTACATGATAATTAAACCTATCAAGTCTCCCTAACACATAAGAATGATCATCAATCAACCATATTTTATCTCAATTGATGACTCTTCTACCATAATATTCACATTGTATCACATGTGAGGCCCTCGTATGCATCCATGTGGTATGCACTTTGCAAAAGCACCAGTACTCACTTCAATTGAAACAGAAATAACAAGATCAACTCCATAACCTTAATTTTTTTACTCTGCATCAACATCATTACATTGTTGTTTTTAATCCACAAATCAAACATTGATTCTTTCTACAATCAAATAAAAAATACTCAATAAAAGATGTTACTACCCTGCAAGCTACAAACCCCTTTATAATGGGTGTAGGGTATGCAAATCCAACAATTACCTTGAAATCAGACCATGTGTATGATATGAGCCCTCTGGTATATGATATCACATGAAATACCAAGTCATTTCTTGTCATCATCATTGCCCAATTGACTTCAAAATCTTTCACCACTTCCAAGGTCTATATGGCTTTTTTGTAATTTCTATAGGTGTCAATATATTGCTAGCATAGACAAAAATAAGTTATAATAATATAGAATGTAGAAACTCAATGTTTTTTCTCTACATAATTGGTATTGCAATGTTGGTTTGAGTTGTTTTTTTGTGTTATCTTTGTTAACCCTACATGATAGCAAGAGTCTAGTCAAAGAACATGTCACCTTGTAAGTTGTTTACCCATTTTTGATAGATGAAAGCTATGTAAATCCAATTGTTGCCTTAAATCCATACAATGTTCTAAATGCCTAAACATTAGGTCAAATCCCAACAGACACAAATGCAATTTATCATGAAATCTAGATAACACATTTTGCATGATGGTTTGGAGCATTTACAAATTCAATTTTGATATTGATTATATGTACTGTCCATGTCCACTTCAAATGTTTATTCAAATCCCAAACTTGATATTCTGAATTACTCTTGGTTATTTCTATTTTTAATAGTACCATTGTAATGAAAACAATTTCTCCATAAAAATCATCAAGACAAAACTCAATACATTTAATTTACACAAACTTATTTTGACATCCAAAAACATTTGTATAGAGCATGAAAGTAGTGAAGTATTTCAAGGTGAATTGGACAATGATGGTGAGAAGTAATAACAAGTTAATAAACATAAGTTTTCAATAAAATTTAACTATCAATTTACACTCCCCTCTTACCCCTCTCTTTATATATAATTATTTATATATATATTATAATATTTTTATATCTTAAATGTTAATTATTACATAAATATTAAATGTTAATTGTTACATAAATATTAAATATATTATAAAATATAAATAAATATTATTATTATTATTATTATTATTATTATTATTATTATTTTAAATTTTCAAACATTAAGATTGGAAAGCTGAACCATACATTTTTATAATTAGAATTATAATGGCCAGTAGAATTAAATTAATACACAAATGCCACACCATAAACATCTCTTAGCTGCCCATACAATCTTTGTTGTATTATCATGAATAACAGGAATTTAAAATAAAAATTAATTATTTTAAATTTATTTTCAATATATAAATATATGATATAAATTTAAAAATTATACATGAAAGATTAAAAAAATTCATATAGATCCAAGATTTGTTCAGTGACCCCTGCCCACACCAAGAAACATCTCAGAAAACATGAGACAATATTACTGGTTGCATACCACCTTTAGTCTCATGAAGCTCCCTAGTAGCCACTTCGCCACCACCCTCTCTACTAGATTCCCTATCTTATAACATAGTTCAGTTTTTCTACAAACTTTTTTATTTCTCTTGGATATTGTTCTAGCTAACCTATCATCAAGCCATGGCTATAATTGTTTTTGTGTTTTGGTTTGGTTTATTGTTGAATAATAAAAATATAATATAACAATTAATCCTATCAATATATGTTTGAGCTTTATTCTAAGAATTTCTAGAATTTGTCTGTGTTGTTGTATTAGGCAGAACTGTGAAGGCAGTATACTAACTATTTGTCAATTGTAATTTTTTTGAATACAACTTTTCATATTAATAGTTTTTTGTCTTCTCATAAATATTAACATTCGTTATATTTTTGTGCCATAAGAATTATTCTTTTCACGATATCAATTTTTTAGAGGATTTCTTTTTCAAAGTCTTATGTCACTCCTCCATTAAAGGGTGGCTACATGACAACTCTTTTTTAAGGGATTTTTGGAAACATGATTAATAAATTAGTGTCCTTTTCTGGAATGGGATGATGTGAGTCAATTATGTATTGATACGTGGTATTAGTAATGTTTGTTATATAGTTTTTTTCTGTAAATTGAAAAGTGATCAAGTGAGTTGTAGTTCAATGGTGAGGATGATGGTATAAAAGGTGTGGTTTAATCATGTACCAAGAGATAAATATTAAGAGATATTAAAAAGGGATGAGGTTTAGATTATGACCCAGGTGAATTTGGTAGAATGGATACTGCTTATTCTTTGGCACAAAGCCAAAGAAGCACTCTATACTTCTAATCCATGTAAAAGTAGGGTTTCAATCAAAAAAATTAAAAGCACAATTATTAATAAAAAATGACATGGGACAATGTTAGTTATACAAAAATGACAGGTGGAAAGAGTCATATCTCACAAATAAAATCACACTAAGCTAGAAGAAGTTTCAAGAGATAAACTAGTCCAACATAGTGTCAATAATGAGAAACAAAAAGATCACATCTAATAATATAGACATAAGTGCATAACAACAAAAAAAAAATTACACAAAAAATACAAGTAATAAAAAAAGTAGTAGACAACAACAATAAAAAAAATTATTAGTCAAAGGGGGTGGCAGAGAAGGAAGATCCTACCTATTTCCTCCCCAACCCCCTTAGCAAAGGGGTCATCATTCATAGGTAAGGGATCCCACTCATCATTCTGTTATTTTTCTTTATTTTCATCAACATGTTAGGAGGGCGAAATAGCAAGGGTCGTATGTGAAAACTTGTCTTGTGGAGGAGGGGTCTAGCACCCCTCAATCACCTCCTTTGTTTGAACCTTCAAAATTGTCAGAGTGAGGGGACGATTAACAAAAATGATGAGAGGGGATCCCATGATGACTTTGAGAATGATGCTAACAAAAACCATGTCCTTTCTCACGAGGAGAAGAATGGAAATGTGGAAGATCCAGAGGCTTGTGACTGACTTCACATGGGGCATTTCCCTAGTGATATAAAAAAATATATAGATAATTAAGCTCCAAACAAACTTTATCTATTATAATCTGGATTTTGAGGATGACATTAGAGATCACAACAACTTTGTTAGTTACAAAAACACTAATTTCCATATCTTCTTGACTAAAAAATACATAATTTCTTTCTAAATTTAAAAAGGAATATTAATATGGAAAATATATCTAAATCTATTGTATCTTCCAGGTATCAAGGTAGAGTACCTCAAGAGACCCCTTTTCCAAGTAAAACATTATGGTCTAAAAGGCTTAAAAAGGGTGTGAATCTAATTTGAAGCTTGATTGGGCATGAACACAAAACTAGAAGAGATGCTTGATTATCTCTAGTTAGTGACATGTTTGGGAAATGGGATTTAAAATCCCCATGTTTTTGAGATGGTCACCCATAGGCAAACCCTAGTAAACAATACACCAAAGGAAGTGAGATTTCTTAGGTTCAATAAAGGTATCTCATATTATGGAAAATCTTCTAGTCCAGACTGCATGGTTGGAATGAGCATTCCATTAGGGATTAAGAATATCATCTTGAATGTATTGAGTAGACAAAAGATTATACCTCAAATAAAGAGAATAATGACAAAAGGGCATTTGAATAGGCCAACACCAATCCTTCCTCCAGGGAATAAAGGAAGTAACTCTAATATTATGAAGGTACTCTTTAAGTATGGAACTATGAATTTCTCTAATAGACTTAACATCTTACTTGTTAAGGTTAATTTTTTTTTAAATAAGATTATAAAGAAGCTAAGTTTGACAAAATAAAAAAAATAAATGCCTTATAGTTTTAATACCCTTTTTGAACAACCTTGAACTCTTGAGATCCATGGGACTAGGGCAAATAGAACATTGTGAAAATTCAACATTGGGGACCACTAGAGGGAGTGAGAATTAAGAGATAGGTTGTCCTCAAGTCCCTCTCCCACCCAAATGAGATGGTTTTTGAGCTATTCCCAAGATTTTTGAATACTCTGAATAAAAAATATGTCATTACTATTAATAGGAATAAGGGTTATGATAAGATTATGTAAACTAAGGCTTTCCTAGTTTTTTATGCCATAATGGTGCCCTTGAGAATTATAATTTGTTAAAAAAAAATTCCAGGATTCATCACCTTCCAATGCTTTAATGATCCACTTAATGCTAAAATCAAGACCTTAAAGTTTAATATCAATAGGGGCCGTGCCAATGAAGTCTTTATGCTGATAACATATATCTCATAATACTCTATGAAAGCCTTTGTGGCCTTCAGAATTGGCCCATTTGAAATCTTTGAGGATTTTTTCTAGCTTGGCATAGACAATATTTGAGGGATCCTAGCATAAAGAGTAGTAAACATTATTAAAAACCAACACCTTGGAGAAAATCTAAAAGTTACTAACTAATGAAAAGGGCTTGGTTATCTAAAAAGAGATCCTTTACTCAACACTTTGAGGCACATAAGACCACACATCGATAGGGAGACTTGAAAGGCAAATGAAATGCACACAAACCTAAACTGGACTCTAAGGAGGAACCACTAACATTGATATCCCTCCAACCAAAGAGGTTTGGGAAAGAGATATTGGTGGTAACATTATGTTTTTTTACATTGTATGGATGACCCATAAAACAGACAAAAAATGTAAATGCATTTCATATCATTCTTGACTAAGGACTATTCTTCTTGAAGAGTGAGGAAAGAATCATCAACAAAGTGACCATTAAGAAACTGATGATTAGAATTAGGGAGATATATGTCCCTCTCTGTTAGGTTGTGGAGCTCAAAGCTTCACTGATGCAGACATTGGAGGAGGTTGCTGAGTGTCATAGTCACTGGTGTCGATCAGGCCAACCGACGTTGGTCAGGTGGAGACAAGAAGCTGTTGATGACGGTCAGAGATTGGCCGACATTGGTCACCCCCAGGCAGATAGGGACCAATTTTAGTCGCCTGTGTGGTTCTAGAACTGCTAGTTCACGGACAATTAGTTAAAAAACCAGTTTATTGCATGAAGAAGGCTAATTTTAGCCTTGGAGCTGCGGATCTAATTATTGTAATTGGGTGTCTAATTATTGTTTGCATGAGATCTATATAATAGACTCATGGGCTATTATGTAAAGTGTGCTAGAGAGTAAGAGAGAAAATATTATCTCCTTCAGAGAGAAGAGAGCAAGGTGTGTTCCTCCTAGTGCCACAATGCCAAGTATGGGTGCTGGTTTGGAGAATCAGAAGGATTCTTCATGTATGTAGGATCTTGGTCAGTAGGTGTGCAAGGCCACATTTGGAGATCTGCATGGTAAGTAAGATCATTGATCTGTAGGTGTATGTGTGTGCAAGGTCTAGGTTTGTAGGTGTGCAGAACCAGGTTGATCTGCAGGTGGCAGCAGGATCAAGGTGACAGCAACACAATAGGGAGCAAGATCAGGTGGGGTCTACTTGGAGTACGGTGTGTACTCAATTGGAGAGTAAAGAGGAAGGCAAGGTAGTTCCTTCCAAAGTAAGATCATTTGAGTTGCAGGGTGTTACAAGTTCATGGGAGATCTACTTGGAGTGTGTTGTGTACTCGGTTGAGTATGTGTGTATACTTGGTGTACTGGCAGTAGTGATACTGACTAGTGGTACTGGCAGTAGTGGATACTAACTAGTTGGAGGTGAACACCAACTCTGTGTTTGAGTTGTGTGTTGGGAACGTAATTGAGAGAGTGAGCTCTTGAAGGTGAATTACCGAACACTTGGTGTGGGAAGCCTATAAGGTGGGAAAAGTGTGGCGTCTCTTCATTTGTAATTCTTTTCTAGAAGAGTATTAATACAATTGGGTATTGTCTCTCATATTCTATGTTATTTTTGATTTCTAGTTACTTGTTACTTATGGTTTAATTCCGCATGTTAAGTTGCTTGTACATGGTAATCAATTGTGCTTTCTAGATCCTAACAGTGGAGTCAGAGCATGTTTGTTGTTCTAGATTACTGACAAAGTGGTATCAGAGCTGAGGTTGCAGGGAGCAAGTTTGTGTTTGATTACAAGTCACTCTTAGGGGTTTCTGATTGAGTGGGAGTATAGGAATGGCAGAAGAAAAAAAGCTAAGAATGGAGGAATTGAAAAGCACGAATGGTCAATTACGGTGTTATGGAAAGAAAGAGCAGGTAAAGAAAGATTGTTGGTTCGTAGAAGATCAGCATGAAGGAATTGAAGAAGCAGATGTTGCAAGTGTTGTTGCATAGGATGCTCTGGGATGTTCCTTGGATAATGTAGAATCTTGTTTTATAGATTATGTTGCCTCTTTCCATGCAGTTCGAAAAAGAGTATTTTTCCATGTTAAGGTCTTTGGAGACTTTGGAAAGATTTATTTAGGAGCTGGTGCACCTTGTCAAAGAATTGGCAAAGGGGAAGTGAAGCTGAAATTGCAAGTAGCCAACACATGGGTGTTGAAGGAGGTCATGCAAGTCCCAATCTTGAAGATGTGGCTAATTTCTTCAAGAAAATTGGGTGATGAGAGATGCACAAGAACTCTCACAATGGATGCGCTTGAATTAGCTGGTGGTAACAAAGTAGGTATCCTTTATCTATCTACTTATATTATTGATTCTTCTTCTGTTATGAAGATGTGGCTTTGTAGGCTTGGTCACATGAGCAAGAAGGAGATGCATGTTATTAAGTGGAAGATAGATGTGTTTGACAGACTTAAGAACTGGAAAGCCTTGGTGTTCTTGGAGGAGACGACAGATAGAGATCAGTGGAGAAGGCTGGACATCTTTGAGCAGGGCAGTTTGAACAGGGTTTTGATCCATGGAGAGCTCACGAGTAAAAAGTCATCACTCATAGGTGAACACACTTATCGACATCGGTCAAGGGGAATCAACATCGAACAAATAAGTGCCGATGTCGATCATGTGTAGACCAGAGCCGGTGGTGTCGAGTAGGGTGGCTGCCAGCATCAGTCAGAGGACTGACATCGGTGACCAGGTAAGAAAGACATCAGTTAGAGAACTGACATTGGTGACCAGGTAAGATCGATGTCAGTCAAAGAACCGATGTCAATAGAAAGGACAGTCACATGGGAACCGACATCGGTCAGATGCAGATTGTGTGGTGACTGAGGTCAGTCACTGTAACAGATTTTGGGTGGACAGCAAGCTGTCAAGGAGTCTTAAACATCCATATGGAGGACTGAAAGGGTAATTAAGCCTCAAATTCATTGTTCTTCTTCTTTATACTCGTTGCTCACTATAGAGTAGGAAGGATCCAGGAAATAGTGGGAGTATGGCATGAATAGGATGCAGAACCAAACAGAAGATTTGGTAGGGTTGCTAGCCAATAAAAAAGCACTGAAAGATGAATGGATTCCTTAGTTAAATAATAGAGAGAATGGATACGTGAGATGGAAGGCCAAGTCATATGGTCTTAAGGAAGATGCAGGATAGTGGTACAGGTTTGACAGGTGGATGACAAAGCAAGGCTTTAGTCAATGTCAGTGTAACCATTGTGTTTGTCTTACTAGGTGGATGATGGTCACAACATTATCTTGCTATTGTATGTGGATGGTATGCTTGGTATAGGTTCAGACATATAGGGTTTTACTAAGCTAAGGGTAAGGTTAGTTTAGTGGCATGTCATGAGGAATTTGGAGCAGCAAAATTCTTTGGCATGAGTGTGTTCTGGAGACATGGAAGATCACATGTTGATTTTGTCTCTGAATGATTATGTGAAACCGATTAGCATGCCGATGGGTTGGATAGTTCTATGAACAGTGTCTTGATTCACATGATGAGGTTAAGTACATGTGTATTGAATCTGAGTTTGCCCACGCAGTGGGAGCTGTCAAAAAGTTTGGAGCCGATCTAAGAAAGAAGCATTGGAGGGTAGTTCAGTGGATTCTCAGGTATTTGAGAGGGACCAACAATAGGTTGACATGTTATGTAGGGTCAAGTTCTTTTCTACATGGGTTTGTAGATGCGGATGAAATAGGTTACTTGGATGACAGGAGGTGCACCATAGCATGTGTGGTGGTTGGTCTTCAAGGTTGAGCTTGAAGAGGGATACAAGCCAGGAAATAGATTAGATGGTATATAGGTACATGTACAGTGCAGCTGTTTATCTCCAAGTGAGAGATAGATTGTGGAGCTAAATGCTTCACTGATGCAGACATTAGAGGAGGTTACTGAGTGTCATAATTGCCAGTGTCGATCAGGCCAATCGATTTTAGTCAAGTGGAGACAGGAAGCTACCGATGATGGTTAGAGATTGGCTGATGTTGGTCACCCCCAGGTAGACAGGGACCAATGTCGGTCGCCTGTGTAGTTCTAGAACTACTAGTTCATGAACAATTAGTTAATGAACCAGTTGTTTGCATGAAAAAGGCTAATTTTAGCCTTGGAGCTATGGATCTAATTATTGTAATTGGATGTCTAATTATTATTTACATGAGATATATATAATAGACTCATGGGCTGTATTGTAAAGTGTGCTAGAGAGTAAGAGAGCAAATATTAGCTCCTTCAAAGAGAAGAGAGCAAGGTGTGCTCCTCCTAGTGCCACAGTGCCAAGTATGGGTGCTGGTTTGGAGAATCAAAAGGATTCTTCATGTATGTAGGATCTTGGTCAGTAAGTGTGCAAGGCCACATTTGGAGATCTGCATGGTAAGTAAGATCATTGATCTACAGGTGTGTGTGTGTGTGCAAGGTCTAGGTTTGTAGGTGTGCAGAACCAAGTTGATCTGCAGGTGGTAGCAGGATCAAGGTGACAGCAACACAACAGGGAGCAAGATTAGGTGGGATCTATTTGGAGTACGGTGTGTACTCAGTTGGAGAGCAAAGAGGAAGGCAAGGTAGTTCCTTCCAAAGTAAGATCATTTGAGTTGCAGGGTGTTGCAAGTTCATGGGAGATCTACTTAGAGTGCGTTGTGTACTTGGTTGAGTATGTGTGTATACTCGGTGTACTGGTAGTAGTGATACTGACTAGTGGTACTGACAGTAGTGGATACTAACTAGTTGGAGGTGAACACCAACTCTATGTTTGAGTTGTGTGTTGGGACCGTAATTGAGAGAGTGAGCTCTTGAAGGTGAATTACTGAACACTTGGTGTGGGAAGCCTGTAAGGTGGGAAGAGTGTGGTGTCTCTTCATTTTTAATTCTTTTCTAGAAGAGTGTTAATACAATTGGGTATTGTTTCTCATATTCTGTGTTATTTCTGATTTCTAGTTACTTGTTACTTATGGTTTAATTCCGCATGTTAAGTTTCTTGTACATGGTAATCAATTGTGCTTCCTAGATCCTAATAGTGGAGCAAGAGCATGTTTGTTGTTCTAGATTCTTGACACTCTCCAAACCTTCAAAGTAAATTTAACTAAGAGATAGTTAAAATCTTTAGCTTCAAAGATATATAGAGAAGGGATAAAGGACAACCATGTCTGATAGATTTATGCAACTAAAACTGACTAAACTGGGCCCTATTGATAGTGATACATGCCCCATGATCTTTGAAAAACATATTCATAACCAACCCAAATTGGGAGGCAAAGTCAATAGATTGGAGCATGACAATAATAAATGGCCACTTCATGTGATAATAAGCCTTTTCAAAACCAATCTTGATAAATAGGGCCTTTTGACTAGGCACCTAAATCCATTTCATGCCTTCCTAGACAACAATGATATTATCAAAAATATATATGTGCTAGATAAATAATTTTTATTCACTTCTAATAATTAATGGAAGATGATGCTTGATTATGAAGGCCAGAGCCTTAGAAATGATTTTGTATGAAACATTCAAAAGGGTGATGGGTTTCCAATTACTAATAACCTCAAGATTATTGGCCTTGGGAATAAAATTAATGTTTCCTTGATTGATGAGAGTCCCTATATAATTAGAAAACTTTGCTTTAGACTAAACTTTTTGAAGATCAAGACTGAAATCATCCCATAAGGTTTGATACAACTCATAGAGGAAGCCATCAATACATAGGGCTTTATCTATAGCCATCTACATAAATTCTTCGTTAAGAACATTCAAGGTGAGAGGCCTATCACAAGTAACTTGTTAAACTTCAAAAAAATTATAAGGGACAACTTAAAGGCATTGGATAACTTAAAGGCAATAGAATATAGTTGTTTCACACTTGGGAGAGATGCGTTGAGCTGAAAAAACACTGTGATAATGGCATGTAAAGTCTTGCAAGATGTCAAGGATCTTGGTAAACTTGATAATCCCTTCCTTGATTGATTTGATTTTATCATCAACTCTTATATAATGAAGGGGAGAGAATAATTCTTTAAAAAATTTATCTCTAATTTTGAGTCAATGCATTTGATCTTGAAGTTGATATCTTTTGGCCTTGTATACCTCCTCAATTTGGAGTTTATCTCTAAATGGATACTTGAGTATGAAATTGAGCATTGAATAGTGAGGTCTCTAGATCCTATGAAACCTAGAGGTATTCATAATTTGTGGAATTATGAATTCACTTGAGAAAAATAGAAAATTGCTTACCATATACATAAATGAATGTGGTGGTGCGAGAAACAACATCAACCCACCATTGAATCCATCAAGTATCCCTAGTGGGTTTGGGAATCAAGTTCAAAATTTTGATAATATTCTTGAAAATTATTTCATACTCTAGATGAGAAGTATTAAGTTAAAACTATGTTTTAGAGGGCCTCTCTAGAGGAGTAGTCCTTTCTATATTGAAAGAGATAGGATGATTATCTAACTGAATAGTGCCAAGGATCATAAAACCTGGCCTACCATAAACATGAGCAAAGAAAAATTAATCTTGTTTTCTAAGAAGAAAATGATCAAGGAATTTAAACACTCTATCCTTTCCCTGCTTAAAATTGGACCAAGTGAACTAGGGTGAGTTGTAATCTTTCCTTCAATGGTGGTTTAGATCAAACACCCCAAGTTTGTTACATATGTAATACCAAACCTCTTTTCCAATCACACTATCACATGGGAAGATGGACTTATTTATCTTCATAAGATTCAAATATGTTGAAATCCCCACAAAGGATCTAGTTGTCATTTAAAAGGGAATCTGTCAACCATCACCAAAGCATGGTTTGTTCCACAACATCACTAGATGCATACCAATTAAGTAACATAATTATGAGATTATCTAAGTGAAAAAGACTCCAGGAAACTTGATGTGTGGGGATAAACTAAAAAAAAAACAATATTTTAAGAAAGCAACAAAGTTAAGAGAGTGATGACACTATCATGGCTAGGCTCATGATTGGTAATTAGACAAAGGGCCCTAGGCCATATGATGCAAATATAATTCTAAAAGGGAAATTAAAAGATCTTGAATTTTTACATACATATAATTTTCATATTATTAAAATTTTGAAAACTATTCTTGACCACAAAATTACATGGTAGAATAGTGAGGCTTCAAACTTTCCAGGAATAAACTAATATTGGGAAACATCAAGATTCATGTCATTTCCCTCTATGAGGTCTTCAAGAGTAGTGAATTGGTTAAGATAAGGCTTGTGATTCATATAATATCTAACCTTGAAAGGTTATTACTTATGTAACATGAACTCCTCATCATATGAGGGAGATGGGCTTTGAGAATGTCATGACACTGATTTATGATAAAGGATGATGAGATTAAGTTCATCATCTAAATATGCTACCCCAAGAAGCATTATGAAAATGGATCCTTAATAACATAAGGAAAATAAGTAATAAAATAATCCACCACTCAAAGTGTGTGCATAATCGATAGTAGGGCTTTACTAGGCATAGTGGTGGTAACTTTGCTAGTTAGAGCCAAAATATTAGGACCACTTGATGGGTGATACAAAGAAGACTAGGGTTTACCATTATTGTGGACTGGATTATTCTTCTTATTGGAGAAAGTGGTCCACTCATCATACTTCTCATTATGGGATTAGGCCCACCTTTATCCTTAGGATTAGGTTGAGTGAGGACCATGAAAGGACACTCTAAGATCATATGATCCAGGAATTGGCATCTAAAACATTTGTTCAATAGTTTAATGAAGATCAAACACTAGGTAAATCGATTATTTCCCACTTGAGTCTCAATAGAATCTTTGAGATCCATGACTAGATCTACTTCCACACAAACACTTTTATGGAGATAGGTTGTATAAAATTTTCGTTGTTCATGGAATATGAAATGTCCAAAGGGTTTTATGAGCTGGTTGATAAAACCCCATAAGGGTAGAGAAAAACTAGGAAATTCAACCCATACTTTAATTTAAATTTTGGCATGGGCTGAGACCCAAAAGTCTTGAGTCTAATGAGACAACATAACCAACATGTTGTGAATGAATTAAGGACCATGATTGGCAATGGTTTATATTGTCTGAGGTTGGTGAAGTGAAACAAGAATAAACCCTTGGTAAGGTTCTAGATTCTTTATAGTTTCACGTCATTTCCTTTGCAATGGTTATGAATCAATTACTTTACAAGGATATTAGGGGGGACTCTACCCACAAAATAGATAACCAAAGTGAAAATTTCAAAATAGTTGTAAGATTTATCAAATTTAGGTAGACCAAGTACAACATTAGTGGTTTTTGGAAATATAGATTAATTTAATTTTTTTAGAAAAGTTTAGTCTTTAATTCCTAATTGGTATATCTATTTTTTTGGTTTATTTAGCGTGAATTATTTTAGTATTTTATTAAACTTCAACACATGTATATATAATAGGAAGGGCATTATGCTTGCAATGCACTATATGGAGAAGGGTCCAAGAAAGGTTCATAGATGGTTATTATTGACATCCCTAATTTAGTTCATTCACTCTCCAATGAATGCATCCCTTACACCATACTACTTATATAGGTTATTAATCCAAAGTACATCAAAAGATCACAATAACTAAAAATTGGTTCGAGGAAGCTGAATTAATACTAAAGAGACATAAAGAAGAATCAAGTTAGTGAAACACTTATTTCAAGTGCATCAACGATACTAGTCAACATCTCAATGGGTTTGTAGACACTCGTGAACTCACGTAGTAAATCACTGATAAATAATCTTGTCAAAAGTTTGCAATAGGGTGTGGCTAAATGAGTTTCCTACATATATTGGTATGTCATTTATGGGGTGGACTTATCCTAAGTCCCCAAAATGTATAATTGAGAAACCTCTAAAATCTTTGTTCTTATGTTGAGAAAATGCCTCATGCAATCAAATTTTAATATTGTTGAGCATCTTTGGGACTATGAAGCTCATTTCATCATTGAGAACATATTCAATGTGTTTCATTTCTTCTTGGAAGATTCTTAATGTTTGTCCCTCAAGTGACTTCATTTATTAGATAGGAATGTAATGGCTTGAATGTATTGTTGACACATTTATGTTAAATATTATGAAACCAATTAGAGTAAGGAGTAGGGGATAATTACTTCTCCTTGCAAGTCTATTTAGGCCACCTTTGATGCTTCTAATCAAGTAGGATTTTTACGTACCTTTTGTTCCTTATATAATCATCTCGATTGGTTGATATATATATATATATATATATATATATATATATATATATATATATATATATAAAATTGGGCATGGTGTAGAAAAACATTAAAGTTTGTTTGTTAGTTACTTGATAGATCATTTGGAAATGGCTTCCTTGTCCACTCAACATGTGTATTCTAGGTGACCATGTGTTGAGAATCTAAAAATTATGGTGTCATTGTGTGTATATTGAGTAGTACCTATGAATGATTCTAATTATCATTGTTGTCGAAGTCATGGAATATAAACATGTCAATGTATTATATGTCAGTGTTTCCCAGTGGGTGCATACAAGATAAGAGTTCTCACTCATGCATTTACACTTATATTTGTACATATTATCTAACTTCACTAGCATCACTGCTTATTTTGGCATTATTTATTTTTTTTGTATAGATTCATTCAATATGTCATGGAATTTACAAATCCTTAGTTTGTTCCCAATGTGTAACAATGTCTTTCCTAGTTAAACCATTGTCCACTATAATTTTATAGAAAAGTTTGTAAAATAGAAGCTATACCAGAAAAAAAGCTTCATATAATGGTGAATCGATAGGAGGTATAGCAAAGAAATGAGGGAATATGTAAACAATTTATTGAATATTTATTTCTCTACTAATTAATTTTTATTTGATTTTTAAAATACCGTGTTCAAGTGACCAAAATGAGTGGAAATCTATCTAGAAAATAAGTTCAATTTATATATGCATCAATGAAATATGTTAGTTTTCCTTCCACAAATGTGATTTTAGAAACACATTTAAATATTTATTTACCAACAAACTAAATAAAAAATGTTCAGCTACAAATAATTAGTGGTAGCTTTTGTAACATGTGGCATGTCTCTGGTGCACCTATGTCATGGTTAAAAATAGTTTCTATGAGTAACTTATTGTGTGTAGTGATTGATGATTTTTCAATTCCAATTGTAGTTGATATTCTAGTTAGTATATAGTGGTATCTTTTAGATTTTTTTCAATGTTTAACTGCATGATTTGTTATATATTTTATCACAATGTGGTAGAAGAAAACCAGTTGGCAATCAACATTTGTATGTCATATTGGAAGCATGTTTGTATTGTGGATGTTCACTCTTTCATCATTACATGATGGAAGGTATGTTTTTTAGCCTTTACATTGATAAATATGCTTGACATCATTTTTAATGACCACGAGACTTTATATTTTTATTTTATAATAGTGCCCCTTTTTCATAAACTCATGACCATTAACCCCGTCTAACATTTTCTAGGTTATATGTTTTTTTCATATGGTGTGGAAATGAACTATGCAAGGTTTTATGGTGAACTTCAACAATGGAAAAGAGGTGGGGAAGGACAAGACATTACAAAACATGAAAGTGGTGAAAGGTTTTTAAGGTGAGTTGGGTAGTGATGGTGACAGGAAATGGTAGATTATTTCAATGATATACTCAAATAATCATAGGGAAATATATGTATAGAGTCCAATAACATGTCACATTTGTTAATGCAATCTGTAGCTTCCACCAAATTATTTCAATTACCTAATACCTGATTGAAACATGTGTCATCTCAATAAAAATAGGGGTAATATATCCAATGGATCCTTTAAAAACATAAAAAATAGACCATATGTCAATTTAGACAAGTCTCAAACTAAATAGACAAAATTTCTAACTGTGTTAACTATATGAAACCTAATTCGACAACACTAAAGCCATTTAGACAAAAAATAGAAAATGATTCTTCAATGAAAGATGCTTTTTATATAATCTAATTGATTGATGTAGGATATTATATGTAAATATATATGGATATAGATATTTTAAAGACTTTTCCATTCTCATTATTAGTAAAACTAACAACAATAATTATATTCATTATAATAGTTCTTAATTCTCCACATTCACTGAATTGAATAAAGGTAAATTTTCACCCAGAACTATAAGTGCTATGAATTTTGGGTAGTTTACTAGACTAGGATTTGAATCCCCATTAGTTCCAACATGTTTTATTCAAGCCCTTCGGTAGTGTAATCAATAAACAAATCTTACTCAAAACCTATGACCGATAACCCCATCTCACTTTGTGTTCACAAAGTGTTAAGAAACAATAAGATGATATTTTTTGTGAAGGTGATAGTGAAAAATGAGCTTGTATGTTCCTTCATACGGTGTGGCAATGCACTATTTAGGGATGAGATGTTATGATTCATAGTGAACATAAGAAATGGTGAATTGGTAGGGAAGGGAAAGGACATACATAACATGAAATAATAAAAGATTTCAAGGTGAGCTAGGCAATGATAGTGAGGGCTAATGACAAGGCATTTCATTTTTGGAATAGAAGAAGCCAAATAAAAGACATGTAAAACAGTTAATGACATGTCACATCTATCAATGTAATATATAGATTCCATTAAATTATTTTAATTACTTAATAGGTGATTGAAATAAGGGTAATCTCCATGAAAACATGGATCATAAATGTAATGGCTACTTTAAAAACATATATAATTCAACATGTGTCAATTTAGATAAGTTTAAAACTAAATAGATAAAAATTATAACTATGTTAAGTATATAAAACCCAACTAGAGTATTATATATCTAATGATTAAAAAAAAAACATCTTCAATGGAAAACATATTCATTTATTGTGTAGTGGCGCATTCATTATGCCTATTCTCTATGTACGCATTTCAATTTTCATGAGATAGTTAAAAAAATAATAAATATAAATGAGAGCCTATTCAAATAAATACAAATCTATTATTTTAAATTTTTAAATTTTTTTAATAAGATATGTGGTTGAATTCCTTTAATCTTACCACCAATCATTACGAAACATATTTCCTTGCTTTCCTAGATTTAATAAAGAGAATATTATGATACATGGTCTAGGGAAGGTACTACATGGTCATTTCATAATAGATGTCAAATTACTAAGACAATTTTCTTTCTCAACCCTACCTATCTATGATCAATTTAGATTTACCATCACCACCTCCATTGCATACCTTAGATCTTTTATTGCCACATATTTTATACTTTAGATTTGAAATGAGAAAAGGGCATTGCATGAATAGATCAAGATTATTGATTTCTAGCTATGCATCCCCTGCTTCTTACTATTCTTTGAGATTAACACTCTAAATCAAAATATCAAACAAAAAAATAGAGGGATCCCATATGGGATTCCTTGGCATATGTTTTGTGTGTGTCAAATCCACTCTATATCAAATTAGAATTTGCTCTCAGGTACAAATAAAATCTAAGCTCGTTCAATGGTGTAATTTTGTTTTTAGCAAAGCATGATTTTGTAAAGGGAAAGAATGTAAATTGGAAGTTGGACCTCATTTCAAACCCATGAATATTGAGCCAATATCACCTTTTGTGCCTTATGCAATATTTATTTAATATTTCTAGTGGAAGGGGTAGTGCCAAATGAGGTTATGTTCCTTCATACAGTATGGCAATGCATTGTATCAATTAGTAACAGTTTAAATGATATACTATGCATCATATTTGAACCTATAATCATTAGGGCCATATGAACACCAATACCTTTATAATACATACATAAATTATTATTTAAAAAAATACCAATTTATATATATTTTTAATTATTGCAAGACACAATACCCACAATATGTATTGGAGAGATCTATCAATACTAAATTTTTGTGTTCATATGACACATGATTGAATGTACTATTATCAATACTTAAGGTAGTAGGATACCCCAATCATTTACATTCATAATTTAATAAGTCTTTTATATGATCTCTTTGTATGCAGATAACAATATCTTTAGCATTATCTAGATTATATAACACCTTGATCCACTCTAATTCATTGGAAGAGAGATCCACATGACATTGATTTCTCACTATGAGATATAAAAAATATCTTCCACTTGGACATCATCTATGAAGTGAGAAAGTCAAAAAATTAAATTTCTTAATTTATTCATAAACATAGGGCATTGATAAAAAAATTAAAATTCATAAATAAGAAGTATTGATAAACAATGAGCATTGAAAAACAATGGGTAATGATAAGCATATGCAAATGTATGAAAAAGTAGTTTAAAATTACCAAACATATGCATTGATATGCTGTCCTAAAATCATACAATGTAACAACTTATAAATGCCTAATGATCATTTAACAAATTTCTTGTAGATATTGATACATGATATATTTAACATGGCAGATTTACTTGAAAAGTTAATTTTTTTATTTTATTTATGTTGTTAATTTATTGTCAATAGTAATATAAAATCTATAAAAAAATAATAATTCATATTACTGCTTGTTTGCAGTCTTAATGGATTAGGCAATAATAAAGTGAAGACCAAATTGGGGATTCTACAAAATGTGCAAATGGATACTTTTAATATGTATGTGCTAAGTGATTACATCGTTAATACAAGGCATATCCTTATTAACTTTACATGAATGAATTGCTTACCAATGGAAACACTTGGGCATGATGTAATCATGACCATCAATTAAGATTTGGATCCATTATTATCTTTTCCACATGTAATAACAGATACTAATATCAATTATAGAATTTAAGTATCATGAAAAAAAACATGGAAAAGCATAACAAAAATTTCATCCATTTATATAACTTATTACAACTTCACTTGGTAAATAATCTCTACCAAGAGAGATCCCTCATTTCATTTCTTTTAAATATAATATATTCCCCTTCCTACTTTCCATGAAATACCCAAATATCATACACAACACATATAATGTCAATACCATAAATAAACAAAAAGAGTTCCCATAAAATAACATGTATACCCTCCTAAGTCCCCCTAAACTCTACAATAGCATTACATGTTGAGCATCTCTTAATATCTAATTTAGCATCAATGAAAACATGTCGTGGTCATAGTGCCAATGATGGTGTATGTTGTTCATCATTTGTATTCAAATTTGACTTAGAAATTTGTAAAATAAACTCATAAAAAATGTCTTATATCTGCATAAGTGGTGAAACTATGTTAGTACCATTGGATGAAGCACCACCACTACTTGCTATACCCCAACTTGTTGCTTTCACATCCCCAACATCTTGTACATATTTGATCTTCACATTGACAAACTACCACAAAAGTGACTATGTCTATCTATAAAGTATGGCCAACTTCTTGTCTTTTACACAAATCTTACCAAATTTTTTGTCACACATTAATTTATAATTGATTTTAAAACCCACATTCTCTATATTTTGATCATAAAGAGTCATAAGACCATGACAAAGATAGAACATAGTAATAACTATTCAATTTAATACTATTAGTAATTGGAACAGAATTATAGGTTATCACTTCTTTCTTTAGATCATAAATAATATATACATATTTGATACGCACATTGTGTCTATCATAACAAACAACGATACACAAGACATATATTTTGTCCATATTTCCTATGCAAAAGAAATAAATCATGTTAGTTTTAGTTTAGTAGCAAGAAGAATAAATAGATTTACGGATAATAAATAATGAATAACCAAAGCTATAAAGCAATAAATGATGGGAACAAATAACTAGGGAGTATAATATTTTAAAAAACTCTATGAAACCGAAAGATATATTTCTTATTCATAAAAATAGTTTAATTTATACTTTCCCATAAAATTGATTATAAAAGCTTTAAAAATGACCCATCACATTCCTCTATGAATTTTCACTGTTTATGAACTTTTGACTTCTTTTTGACACCTCACATATCTATTTTCTACTTTTTATTACAAATAATGGGGAATAATACTAAATATTATTTCCCTTTACCCCTACTAACACTCACCCAAACTTAAAAAGTGTCTCATTCTGAGACACATAAATGCCCTAAAAATTCAATTATTTTAATACTTTTGCTTCATTTTAAATATATTTGAGAAACTAAACTAATCATAATCCTACTCTCCATGGCCTCTTGTTGGAGTCCTTGCTCTTCTAAAATTCGCTCCTCTATACTCACATCACTATACCCACTCTTCTATACTCACTCTTTTACATCACTAGACCCGCTCTTCTGTATCAATATACCCTATCTTGTACATCACTAGCTTCTCTATATTACCTATGTATTACAATCTCAAATACATTTATATTATTACAAATTCATAAATACTCGATATGAAACTTTGCCACATTACATCACCAAAATTTAACTATAAGGAGAAAATGAATTTATCCATGATGTCCCTAAAAAAATAATTAAAAGTGTCTTTTTATGTTTTGTTAGAGTCAGAAACTATGATTTTAAAGTTGGTGTCCAATTTAAAGTTATTTATTTATTTTGAGTTTATATTAATTAATCAATTTTTAAATATAGTCTTTTGTTATATTAAAATTGATTTTTAGATTTGAGTCTTTTACTTGTTAAATATTAAAAATAAAAAATTGAGTCTTTTTGTCAAATGTCTTTTTTTGTGAGTCATCTTTGTCAAAAATTCTTTTTAAAAAGATACATTATCAGGTGATCCCGACGTCTCGAGTCAAATGTCAAAAGTGTCTCCTTAAAAAGTTGAATCTAAGCTATATCGACATATCGGTTGAGTGAAGCAACTTCATCGACTGGAGGTTAGAGGATACATCAAGGTTAGAGGATAATTAGTGTCCTCTCGTGAGTCACCTATGGTGGGGTTGCATAATTGCTATGGTGACATTTTTTAGTGTGTTTGTTTTACATTTTTTGTGGTGTAGTTTTTTTGTGCGGTGTGTTTTTTAATAAAATATCAATAATTATTTTCTCGTTTATCAACTCTTGATGAAGAACATTATGGAGAGAAGAAGCAATAATGTAGCACTTAGTCTTGGAAAAGGGTTTTTGTAAATCCAAGAAACCACTAAATTGGTCGACACCTCCTACCACCTCTAGGTTCATGGCCAACCTATAGAAAAAACCATATGGGTTTGTGGTAGTCAAAGAAACCATTGAAGGTATTAAGAGAAGAGATGTACTCTTATCACTTCCAGGTTTGTGGTAATCCTACAAGTAAAAACCAATGTGTCACCAAGACCATGAATCCCTAATCATGGCATACCACCTCAGAAAGTAAGCAAGCTACATAGAGAGTATAAAAACTTTTTCCCATGTTTGAATTAAGGGGTGATAGGAATTAATATTGTTAAGGGGGTGAATGTTAGGATTTAATAACATTATTAATTATTTATATCATGTTAATTTTTTTATTCTTATCAAGAAATATATTCTCATAATATTTGTTATTACCTATGACTATTTCAGGTTATGAGTTTCTATTTTATAGGAGGTTGTTGTGCTACCTCCATGGCTATATAATAGTTGTTTGTATTGTACCAAAAATATATGAAAATATAATTTTATATAGTGTAATTAAATTTTTGTGTCAAATTTATATCGACTCTCCAATTTACCAACATAGCCAAGTTTATGGCATCGAGTCAAAGGTAGTTGGAATATTAATGGAAATACCACACTAATAATTCCAACAAACTTATATATGTTTGAATACTCAATTATATCTCTCCCTAGAATTTGCATAATCAAACTTATCCAATCTCAACATATACCATAATCTATGAAAAAAAAGGAAAAATTTACCTACCAAATGAATACTATGATGTCCTAAAAACTAGGCTTTAGACATGTTCCAACACCTGAGATCTTTCCACAAAGTGTAAGCAATTTTACATATGGAAAGAATGAAACTCAAACAAGATTGCCAGTATACCAAGGTCTGAAATTTTACTATTTGTAACATCGACCAAGATGAAACATGGTAGACTCACTGCATGATTCCTCAATAAATCCATTTGCACTCATAGCCACTTATCTCAAAGTTTAAACAAAATTTACTTTCCCATCACATGCCTATAAAAGAATCCCTTGGTGACCACTATAAACTTAGAGGATGTTCTCAAAATCAAAACTCTCTTGAAGAGAATTATATATGACTTTAACAACAACTATCATCAACGACTAGCAGTCTCAGAATGTATCTACTATGGAATAAGAATATAATCTATCATGAATAATATAAATAAAAAAATGGGATCCCATTTAATAGGATTGAAAACCTTGTCTCCTTATTGATCAGATTTGTGTTGTTTTGTAGGATTGACATCGTACATAGCTCAAATATCTTTCCTAAATCAAAATAGAACTAAATTGAAACAATCTCATGATCTTCATCATTGTACCTGAATGAAAGGGGTCATTTCTAAAGTGAGGATTTCCTTAAAAAATAATCCAACATGCATAGAAAGGAACTCAAAAAAAAAAATCTCATGAAGCGTAGCTAAAAATAAATGGAAGACCTGCAATCTTTTTGACATGAGTAGCCACACCATTATTAGTTGTATTTTAGTGTCAAGAAGAAATAAATATATTTGTAGCTAATAAATAATGATAAACCAAGGCTACAAATCAAGAATTGATGAAAATAAAGAATCAAAGAAGATAATATTATGCAATACTCCATGAGACGAAAAGATATATTTTTTATTCATAAAAAAGGTTTGATTTACACTTTCCCATACAATTTCTTATAAGATATTTAAAATGACCCATTACATTCCTCTATGACTCGTCACTCCTTATAACCATTTGATTCTTTTTTCACACCTCACATATCCATTGTCTTCTTTTTGTTACAAATAATGTGAAATAATTCTAAATTTTAATGCCCTTTACCCTTGCTAACAAAACATTCAGCAAACATAAGCATCTTCAAGATTCATATAATCATATGATGTTAATGAAATTTTTTTGACACACCCTAACCTCAACACTTTGATAAGGTTATCCTTAGAGAAAACACATAAATAAAAAACTACTAATATAAATCTTTACCATACATTGCATTAACAGAATGCATATAAAGCTACAAATGAAAACTTTCAATGTCTAACTAATACTAAAATATGTCAATATTTTTATTAATAAAAATAAATTAAACATAATATAATATCCATTCATATCACCATTTAAGGGAATAACTATAAGTTATAACCACCCTTATCATGAGTTGAGGCATAAAAGATATATGCAGGTTTAAAGACAAAATATGGTAAGATCCTAAAATCATTCCCAAAGAAGCATACAATCAAGATAAAAAAAACATGAATATAGTCAATGGATTTATATGATCCTTCTATTATCAATTGACTGAGTTATAAAAAAAAATGAACACAAAAATTGTTTTTCAAGTTCACAAGAAACAATAATACTAAGTACTAAGTTAAGAGAAACATAAAATTAAGAGAAACATAGTACTAAGTTATCCACCAACTATATCACTCTTTCTATTACCAATAGGAAATTAAACATTAGAAATGTCCATTCATATCATCATATAAGGGAATAGTTATAACCACCCTTAGCATAAGCTAAGTCATAAAAGATACATGCAATTTTAAAGATAGAACAAGGTAAGATCTATTATAAATCTTTGTTTTTAATTGATTAAACCAAATGTATACATTTTTATTTATACATTTATAGTTACCCAAAATATGGTAATGGTATTTTGAGAATGGAGGATGGATTATTATCCAAGGAAGAGTCTAGAAACAAAGGTGTCTAGAAAAAGTAAAGTAATATTTATCTACACTGTGCTATCATGTTGTTCTATCATTTCCCTTCTTATTACATTATTTTATAAATTTACTCCCTAATTAGCTCAAATTTCACCTTTATAAGGAATTTGGTGGGTATATATGATATATGTGCATTTGTATGGTAATATTGGAGCTGGATGTGGTGATTTAAAACTTATTCTCAAATGTAATGACATTCATCCGCTACATGCTTTGTTTTTTCATGATAAATAGGATTCTACACAAGATTTAACACACCTTGATTGTCACAATGAATGATGGGTGACTTCTTTTCATTATAGCCCATATGAGATAGTATGCGACATAATCATATCACCTCGCACGTAGCTCCATGTATGGTATGATACTCTACCTCAATAGATGAGAGAAAAACAATAGTTTGATTCTTACTAATCCATGAGATTGGTCCAATTCCTAGTTGAAATATTTATCCTGATGTTGACTTTTTATCATCAATCAATCTGGTATAGTCCAATTCAGTGTATCCCTACAAAAAAAACTAACTATTCTTCTTGTATTCTAGACCATACTCAAGTGTACCTAAGACATATATCAAAACATGATTTATTATAACCCAATGACATTTCTTCAATTCCTACATAAATATGGAGAGATAGATCATAGCAAAACATATATCTCATCTGGTATAGTTCAAGTAGATGAGACTCCCAATGAGTTGTATTTAAAAAGTTACATCTACTTGAGGTGAATCCTAGAATCAAGAGAGTTGTAAACCTTTCTCCATCAGTGTTGAAAGTGGCTTACAATATGATATTCTATACTTTTACAAGAGTTTCTTGGCATATTTTATTTGAAAGATAAAAATGTGATTCGGTTTCTACCATATCTCCAAGCCAAGATAGTAATGTAGTAGCCCCAAGTCAATCATGTCAAAGGATATTTTGAGGTCATTATTCACAATATCAACTTAATATTCTGAACTTCCAATGATCACAATATCATCCACATATAGAAAAAGAATGACAATATCTATTCTTACCTTGTTTATATATAAGTTAGAATCTAAGGGGCTACAAGTAAAACCATGCTACAAAAGGTGATCATCTATTTTTATGTACCATGCCCTAGGAGCTTATTTTAGTCAATAAAGTGATTTAATGAGATGACATACCTTTTTAGGATGTTTTTCATCAACAAATTCTTCTAGTTGGGTCATGTATACTTCTTCTTCTAGATCACCATTAAGAAAAGCACTTTTGACATCCATCTACTAAAGTCACCATCTATTATGTGCTGCCAATGTGTAAACAACTCTGATGGTCTTGATTTTCATAGTAGGTGCAAATGTCTCTTCATAGTCAATGCCCTCTTTTTGAGCATATCCTTTTGCTAATAGTCATGATTTGTGTTTGTCGATGGATCCATCTACCTTATATTTTGTTTTGAAAACACATTTGTAGCCTATGGGTTTACTTCTTTTAGGTAGATCAACCAGTTCCCAAGTCTGATTCTTCATGAGTTAGTTATACTCAACATCCAGTGCTTTCTTCTATTGTGGTAGATTCAAATTTTCACAAACATCATTAATTTTAAAGCTATCAATTATTGTACTCATTAGTACAAAATTTACCTCATGTATTATCTGAGTCCTTGTTTTAACTCCAGATGTATGGGAGTCTTTGATGGTGCCTAGTACCCACTTCAAATGAAAACATTATTGTTGTTATGAAGAACTACTTTGCTGATGTGAAAAACTACCTAGTGGATGTTTTAATTATCCAAGATCAACATACATATCACCTTGTAACTCTTTTTCCTGGTGAGAAGTCTCCTCATCATTTGACTTAGGAAGTAATCAATGAGAGTTGGTTGGTATTGATTCACCATTCTATATTATTGAGTCAAAAGATGACTCATAAAAAAACACATCTCTACTTTCATATATTTTCTTTGACTTAGGATCCTTGAGATGATATGCCTTTGAGGTAGTGATATAGCCCAATAGCATGCACGAGAGTGTTTTATACATGATTTTATTCCTCTTTTGAGCTAGTACATGCATATATGTTGTGCAACCAAATACTCATAAATGATAAATTGATGGCTTTTTGCCACTTCATACCTCTTCAAACATTTTGTCCTTCAAAACTTTTGTTGGTGCCCTGTTAATAAGATACATAGCTATTTTGACTACTTCTACCCAATAGCATTTCTCTAGCTTCATTATTGATAACAAGCAATGAACCATTTCCATCACAGTACAATTTCATCGCTCAATAATGCCATTTTATTGAGGCATGTAGGGAGCAATCAAATTATGTTTAATTCCTTGTTGGTTTAGGAATGCCAAGAATTTATTTAACATGAATTCACCCCTTGATCTGAGTGGAGGTGAAGTAAAGGTTTCCCAGTCTCCGTTACAACATACTTATAGAAGACTTAGAAATGATGGAGGGCCTCACTCTTCCTTTTTAGGAAGAATACCCACATCTTCCTAGAGTAATCATTCATGAACAGTTGGAAGTACTTGTATCTTGAGAATGAAGTAGGTAGTGGGCCATTCAAATCAGTATGAACAACTTCCAAACACTTATTGGCATGAAAGGAGCTTTCTTTGAATGGATCCTTGTGTTTTATTACCTTCAAGGCATCTAGGGAAAATGGGTAAGGAATTGGACAACTTGGGAAGTCCATGTACTATCCCTTTAAAACTTCACTAGTATAAAGATCCATCTAATAGATGACCAAATGATAGTACCATAGAGTAGTGGATTCTATCATTGCGGTAGATAGAGCTACTGTCAAATATGAAATAGTATCTAAAGCAAAAAAATTATCTTTCAGAAAAGCTTTAGCAAGAACTTTACCTTTTCATGAAATTAGGTAGGGTTTGATGCCATTTTTGACAAGAAATTCTAATTTCACTTTAGTTGATTTAAGAGCTAAGTGACTAATAAGAGATTAGATGTTAAACCAGGAACATATAGTACCTTTATAAGTGTACATTTTTTTGATCTAATAGGAATGGTAACTTGACCTATTCCTATTGTGACATACTCTTTATCGTTAGTGATCCTAACTTGACCTCCAATGGGTTGGTCTATAAATGAATCATACATTTTCTTTTCACCTATCATGTGCTTAGTGGCACCTGAGTCAATAAACCAAATATTCCTCATGGGTTTTAAGGTCTAGGAGACTAGTACTATGTTCTTATCTTCATCAATTTTTACTTCATCAAATTCATCATCTTATTGGGTAGCGAGATATCCCTTTTGCTTCTATTGGTATAGACATCTTTTTGACGTTTGAGTATCATTATGCCCTGATGTGCTTGGATTGATAGTATAACCTTTGTTTCTTCTATTATACAAGCAATTGTCTATGTCATGAGGGTTGGTACGATAAATGTGACACCACCTCTTTGACTTTTGTGATAGAGGATGACATAATTATTGTTTTTTCTATGATGGCTTCTCTAGAGGCCCCTTATGTGATTTGTAACCTCATTGCTGCTTTATTTTAAGAGTTTTATCTTAAGACTCATCTTGTGTTAAATTGATGTCTTCCTCTTGCTATAGCAGGTTCATGAGCTCTTCAAATGACACTTTCTATTTAGAGACATTCAATGTCATGACAAACAATCTGAAATGGCAAGGGAGTGCTCACAAAGTGATCAAGACCAAAGTTTGGTCATTTACCATTTCACTGAGAACTAAAAACTCTATTTATAGCTAAACTACTCAACATAATAATTCCTTAACTATTTCATCAATCTCCATAGTGAGTATATGAAGTTTTAACTATAGATGGAGGAACCTCATTTGAGTTCTTGCCTCATATATAGTTGCTAATTTATCCCATGTTATCTTTTCTTGGTGAGTATCCCTAATATGTGACTGCACATCATCAATGATCCTTAGAATAATTAGCATTAGGGAATTTGTAATGAAATTACTTCAATAATAAAGTAGAATAGTAGAAATAGATCTAAATATGACTTAGGGCCAAATATGACTTAGGGCCAAATATTACTTCCAATTTTTTACAGAACCTGATAAGGGCCATAATACTTAGGAGCAAGTTTATTGTCCTTTTTCTATTGCTTCAAGGACATCTTATTATAAGGTTGCAAACATACAAATACCTAGTCACCCACCTCAAAATTTTGCTCACTACAGTGTTGATCTACTTGTTGCTACATCCTATTTTGCGCCAAGGCCAAATTCTCTCTCAAACTAGCCAAACCATCTTGTTGATGCTGAATGTGCTCCTCTAGATCTCGAACCTTGTTTTGTACCTTTAATGAAGAAGTGATGGAAGGTGGATGGTAACCATATAGTGCTAGAAATAGAGACATTTTAGAAGAGGTATGAAAAGATGTGTTATACCACCATTCTACAAGTGGTAGCCATTTAACCCAATGTTCCTATTTATCTGATACAAAACAATAGAGATACCCCTCTAAACATTTGTTCACCACTTCTATTTGTTCGTCAAATTGGGGGTGGTAAGATGAGCTATGAGTTAGCTGAGTACCCAAATAGGAAAATAGTTCAGTCTAGAAATTACTAGTGAAAATAGGATCATGATCACTTACATTTATTTTTTGGGTTCCATGTAATTTTAGAACTACCTCTAGAAAAATAGATGCTACTGTGCTTGCTGAAAATGGGTGTGAAAGAGAACAAAAATGGTAATATTTTGTAACCCTATCCATAATGACCAAGATAACATTCTTAACTTCATAACAAGGCAACCCTGTAATGAAATCCATGGAAACTTCCTCCCACCTTTGACTAGGAATTGCTAACGGTTGTAACAGACCCAAGGTCTTAACTATCTCACCTTTATTCTATTGGCATATCAAGCATTTTTCCACAAACATTTGTACATATCCCTTGAGTCCTTCCCAAAATAATTCTTTCTTAATTCTATGATAATTTTTTAAGAACCTTGAGTGTCCCCCAATTGGAGATGCATGTAACTCTGCAAGAATCTTATGCTTAAGCTCTGAATCTTTGCATAAGTATAACCTACCCATAGGACATTAACTTTCCATTCAATTTTTTTAGAGGCTAAAGTATGTTGCCAGAGATTCTGAATCAGAACCTATGTATGCTTGTCTTGCTCCCATTCTAACCTGGCTTCATCCACCCAATATGCTTTCAACATGGACATTACATAAATTAATGCTTCTATAGATGTATCCCATCTAGATAGTGCATCTGCTACTACATTATCTTTAGCCTTCTTGTAGATGATTTCAAAATCATAAACCAACATTTTGGTTAACCACTTTTGTTGTTTCTCAGATGATAATCTTTGCTTCAAAAAGTGTTTGAGACTATCATGATCTATTTTCACCTTAAAGTGTCTACCCATCAGATAGGGCCTCCATTATTTAACTACATGAAGAATATCCATCATTTATTTCTCGTAGATAGTTTTATTAGATTATAACCTTTGAATTGATGACTCTCAAATGTAATGGGTCTTTCTTCCTGCATTAGTACTGCTCCCAACCCAAATCCAAAAGCATCACATTCAACAGTGAATGTCTTTGAGAAGTTTGGAGTAGCCAAAATTGGAGTGATGCACATAGCTAATTTTAGTTTTTCAAATGCTTTGGTGGCAACATCATTCCAATGGAAGGCATCCTTCTTTAACAATGCAGTGAGTGGAGCTGTTATGCTGCCATAAACTTTGACAAATATTTGGTAGTAACTTGTTAGTCCTAGGAAACCTCAAAGGTTTTTGAGAGCTTTTGGCATGGGCCATTCCATAAAATATTTTATCTTCTAGGGATCAACTTTGACACCTTCATGGGAACCAATGAGACTTAGGTACTCTACCTCCTATACTCTTAAAGCACATTTGGATGGCTTCACATAAATTTAATGCTTCTCCAAAACTATAGACACATGTTTCACATGTTACAGATGTGCTGCCCATGTCTGAATATAAATCAATATGTCATCAAAGAAAAATAGCAAAAACTTCCTTTAAAAAGGCCTAAAAATAGTGTTCATCAAGCTCTAAAAAGTAGATGGTGCATTTGTAAGACCAAAGGGCATTACCAAAAACTCATAATGGCCCTCATGTATTCTAAAAGTAGTTTTATAAACATCTTCATCCTTGATTCTAATTTGATGGTACTCCAATCGAAGATCCAATTTTGTGAAATAATTAGCACCATACAACTCATAATTTAAATTATCAATTATTGGAATAGGAAACTTATTTTGATGGTGTACTTGTTGAGTTCCCTATAATCTGGGCACATCCTCCATGTGTCATCCTTCTTCTGCACCATAACTACTAGTGATGAATATGCACTTTGGCTGTACTTGATGATCCCTACCTCCAACATCTCATGGACCATCTTTTTGATCTCACTCTTTTGTGCATATGGATATCTATGTGGTCTGATATTTGGTGGTTAACTCCTTGGAAGTAGTTGAATGGCATGATCATGTTCTCTTTTAGGTGGTAGTCCTTTTGGTATGGCCCCAAAAATAGATGGGCGGTCATCAAGAATCATCTATAGATCAGAATGTATAAATGCCTATATGGGTTGAACTTCTATGGAACATAATCATGCAATAATTCCCTCTACCACCTTTTTTAGCATCTTGGTCATCTGATGTGAATTAATCAATTGTGGAGATTTTGCCTTTAATCCACATAGTTTAATTTTCCTACCTTCAAAATGAAAGCACATAAATAGTTCCTAGAAGTTCATCTCAATGGTACCTAAGGTTGTGAGCCATTAGACTCCCAAAGCAATGTGTGTGTTACCCATGTGAATAGAAAACATAGGAGAGTTGAGACTTTTCTCACCCATAGCAAGATTAATACTATGGAATTTCCTTGAATAATTAATTATGCTACCATCTAAAATCATGACCTAAATTTTTGGTGTTGGCTAGATGAAATAGTTCAATCGAGTGGCCAACTTATGGTTGATGAAGTTATGTGTGCTCCCCAAATCAATCAACACTATCACCTTCTATTTCTTGAGGAAACCCACCACATTAATAATTTGTGGAGTGCTAATACCTACAAGTTCATGACAAGAGATTGTAGGTTGGGAATCTTTAGGTACCTCCTTTATCTCTTCCTCATCATCATTGGAGGCATCATCTTTTTCTTCATCTTCATTAGATCCCTTAATGTAGAATAACTTCTTCGCAGCACATCTATGTCCTTTGCTCCACTTGTTGTCATAACTAAAACATAATCCTTTTGCATGCTTCTCTTTAATTTCTTGAGGGGTCAATCTAGTAGGTGGAGGAAATGTTGATGTTGATATGTTACGATCTTTGAAGTGAGTGAATGGATACTTCTTGTTGGCTATGAATTTTTACTTATCTCTATGTGCCATGATAATAGAATCAGAAATCTTAAGTGGATTAAACATGCATACCTCATGTTGACTGTAGTCCTTGAGTCCACCCAAAAATAGGTCATTTAAGTCCTCCTCAGAAAATATCTCAACACGAAGGATAGGTTCTGAAAATGATGAATATAGTCCTTAACGGAGCCAGTCTATCATAATTTTTCTAGTTGGCTGAAGTAATTCTTTGTCACACTATTGCCATAGTGTAATTTTAGCTCCTCTATAAAAACTGACTAGGTGACATTGAGAGTCATTTTTTTATTTTGAGCACACATCCATCGATACCAAATCAATTGATCAGGGTCAAGATATAAGGACGCCATGGTAACCTTCTATCCACTTGGGATCTGATGTAGATAAAAAAAATCTTCATTTGGTTAATCTAATTGAGTATATATTTTCCATCAAATTTGCATATATCCACCTTTGATAACAAGTTCCTCTATGACAATGTAGTTGGATTTGAAGTAGACTAGTTGGGAGAACCACCCTAGTGGGGTATTGCAATAACAATAGCTAGATGATTTGATTGATTATTTTTCAAATCCATCATGATATCTACCAAAATATCTTGTATGGATTTCATATTAGATTTTGTGCCTTGCACCTCACTTTAAATGCCTTACACACTATAATCAAGCTGGCTCAATTTGTGATCTATGTCAGATAACCCTGGTACAAAGGATCTAGTTTATCCCCATCCTAAATCCATCTATTCCTTGTTAGGAGTTTTACATAGAGTTTCATCACCCTTTCCTCGGCCTCGAGTTTGTGGACCTGCCATAAAAGGGCTTTATGATGTCAACCCTGATTGGCACTTTTGACCCAACATTGACCAAGCAATTTTAGACTTATGTCAGCCTCAAATCAAAACATACCCTAGCCAAATTTTTCTAAGATTTTCAAAAATTTAAATAACTCAAAAAAATTCTTTGAATTGCGCACTATAGAGCAATTTTATGAGAAACACTAAAATGGTAATAAATTTTATAAAACAGATCCAAATGAGCTGAAATATTAATTGAAACTTAATTTAATAATTTATAACCTATAGTAAAATAATTTTAGAGAAATTCACAACCATTTTTTATATATACCCATAATTAAAAAATTAGGGTTTCACCCATAAGATTGCCCAAATCATAGCTCTGATACCACTTGTAATGAAATTACTTCAACAATAAATTAGAATATCAAAAATAGATCTAAATGTCATGTAAATATATCATAATATATGATAATAGACAAGCCACTTTGAGGGGGAAACCTCCATAAGCTTTAATAAGAGTAGAATTCAAAATATGATGATAAATAACTACCCACTACTTCCTATATATAGTCTATCTAGGACATGGTTACTCCATAGGCAAACCTAATAACCAAATGAATGCATAGAGAAATGCAATATATCATCAAAGTGGGATAATTAAGCCACAATTTGGCTATTCCTATCTTAATACATGTGATAGGTTAGGGGCATAACAGACTTAGAATTATCCTATTCATACTTTATGAGTACATCAAGATCAATGAGGACTTATACAATCCCTGTCATGATGCCCCATAGTCCTTTAAATTCAAGGATTGTGCACATATTTATTTTTTAGGTAGTATAATTTGGCCCTTTGAGAAGTTGGGCATATGATAGAAATAATTTTGGAGTAGGCATCTTTTAACAATAAATTATTTTATTGATTTTAAAATAAAATTACAAGTTTTATAGCTTACTAGTCAGAAAAATGGGTTTGGAAATGAGAATGATAATTTTTTGCTAAGAGACTATCTACTATGGAATAAGAATATCATCTATCACTAATAATATTAATATAAAAAATGGGATCCCATTTAATAGGATTGCAAATCTTTTCTCCTTCTCGATCATATCCATGTCTCTTTGTAGGATTGACATCATACACAGCTCTAATATCTTTCTTCAAACAAAGTAGAACTGAAGTGAAACAGTCCCATGCTCTTCATCATTATTCCTGAATGAAAGGGGTCATTTCCAAAGTGCAGATTTCCTTAAAAAATGATCGAATATGCATAGAAAGGACCTCACAAAAAACAAATATTATTAAGTGTATCTAAAAATAAGTGGAAGAGCTACAATCCTTTTGACATGAGCAGCCACACCATTGTTAGTTGTAGTTTAGTGTCAAAAAGAAATAAACAGATTTGTAGCTAATAAAAAATGATAAACCAAAGCTGCAAAGCAAGAAATGATTAAAATAAATAACCAAAGAAGATAATATTATACAATACTCCATGAGACCAAAGATATATTTTTTATTCATAAAAATGCTCTGATTTACACGTTCCCATACAACTGCTTATAGAAACATTCAAATGACGCATTACATTCCTCTATGAATCTTCACTCCTTATGACCATTTGAATTTTTTTTGACACTTCACACATCCATTTGCTCCATTTTATTACAAATAATGTTGAATAATACTAACTTTTAAATGCCCTTTACCCTTGCTAACAAAACATTTAGCAAACATAAGCATCTTGAAGATTCATATAATCATATGATGTTAATGAAAACAATTTGACACACCCTAACCTCAACATTGTGATAGGGTTATCCTTAAAGAATATGAATAAATCAAAAACTAACAATGTACATCTTTACCATACATGGCATTAACATATTGCATATAAAGCTACAAATAAAAACATTCAAATTCTAATGAATACTACAATATGCCACTTTTTTTATATTAACAAAAATAAATTAAACATTAGAAATATCCATTCATATCACCATGTAAGGTAATAACTATAAGTTATAACCACCCTTATCATGAGTTGAGGCATAAAAGATATATGCAGGTTTAAAGACAAAATACGATAAGATCCTAAAATAATTCCCAAAGAAGCATACAATCAAGTTTAAACAAACTTGAATACAATCAATGGATTTACATGATATTTCTATTATTAACTGACTGAGTTATCACCAAAAATGAACACAAATTTTAATGAAAATAATCATATAATCTTTCTATTATTAATTTCAAGATTCATATAATCATATGATGTTAATGAAAATAACTTGGCACACCCTAACCTTAACACTTTGATAGGGTTATCCTTAGATAATAAGAATAAATAAAAAAATAACAATGTACATCTTTACCATACATTGCATTAACAAATTGCATATAAAGCTACGAATGAAAACTTTCAAATTCCAATGAATACTACAATATGTCACTCTTTCTATTAAAAATAATAAATTAATTATTAGAAATATCCATTCATATCACCATTTAAGAGAATAACTATAAGTTATAACCACCCTTATCATGAGTTGAGGCATAAAAGATATATGTAAATTTAAAGACAAAATATGGTAAGATCCTAAAATCATTCCCAAAGAATCCTACAATCAGGTTTAAATAAACATGAATACAGTCAATGGATTTGCATGATCCTTCTATTATTAACTGACTGATTTATCACCAAAAATGAACACAAAAATTGTTTTGCAAGATCACAGGAAATAATAATACTAAGTACTAAGTTAAGAGAAAGATAACATTGAGAGAAGCATAGTACTAATTTATCCACCACCTATGTCACTCTTTCCATTAGTAACAATAAATTAAACTTTAGAAACATCCATTCATATCATCATGTAAGGGAATAGTTATAACCACCCTCAGCATAAGTTGAATCATAAAAGAAATATGCAAATTTAAAGACAAAACAAGGTAAGATCTAAAAATCATTCCCAAATAAGTATACCATTAAGTTTAATCAATCAACACTATAGTTAATGGGTTTCCATGATCTTTTTATTATCACCTTGATTGAGTTATCAACAAAACTAAATATAATAAATTTTCTCAAGCCCACAAAAAATGATTATACATGCCCATCCTTCACATTAGCATAATATCACTGAGCAACTAAGAAGAACTTTCACATGCCAATAATTTCATCTTAACTTGACTATGTTAGAAAGAGATAAATAACATGCAAATAATTTACATGCCAAATACAAGGGAATCGTGCATAAAAATAAAATATTATTTCACTACCTTGCATGCATTTGCATAATGAGTATAGTGAACGCGGAATATAAAATTTACTTTCAAATTACCCTAGAAAAATCCATGTCAATTACTACTTGAAAAAAAACTCACACTCCTATAATTTGCCTTAAAATAGGGCATTGGTACATAGGGAATTTAAATAGTGTAGTCAAATATAAAATGAATAGGGCATTGGTACATATTTTTTTAATTATATTATTGACTGGTTGAAAGAATTAATGATTATTTAGGGCATGGTTTGTTTTATGTTTACTATATTTTTGATTTCTTGAAGGAATTAATGATTAGTTAGCGAATAATCATTCCTTCAACACATAATGTATTAAACTATTTGTGTAATTAGGATATGCTACATAAAATTCATCGAATGCATAATTCATTCAATGTCAGTTATTAATTCAAATATAACTCACACTCTTATACTCTGCCTCCTATAATGAAGCATTGATTGTATTGGTAATTTATTTAGCCCCTATGGTATGCTTATTTGGAAATTATTTTAATTTTTTAACCTATTTTGTGCTTCAACATGCATCTATCTTCTATTACTGAACTCATGTTGAGCATGGTTATAACTATACTTGACTATATGTACATAACATAGGTCAAATTTCCAAACATTCAAATTCTTTTATAGTATAAAGCTAGAATAAAAAGGTATAAAGTTCAAAATAATTTATATAATGCATATATAATAATGATTATGTATTGAATTCATGTGCATTTACTAAATTATATGTATCATATATCTTAATTACATAAACTATCCAATAAACTATGCATTGCATGAATGATTATGCCCTAACTGATCATTAATTCTTTCAATCAGTCAAAAATATAATCAATATAAAACAAATCCAAATGTATTACGCAATCTAAACCAATATATCCTTCTAAGATGTTGAACCAATATTATGCTCAAGGGTTGGGGATTCAAAAATATAAATGATATAATTATTTATTTATTTATTTTAGATGCTATATTAGTCCATAGATTAATTAATAATTCATTGACATTACATTTGATCTAATTAAAAAATTCACTTGTAGAAGCTAATTATAAAACTTCATAAAAAAAAAAATCTAACAATGCACTTTCACCGGAAACATGATATTGTACAATACAATAATAGTATGTGCCAAACATAAATAATGTAATAACTACATATGTCAATCATTTCTTTGTTTTGATTTTGAATATATTAATTATATATTGCCTTTGACTTTACATTGATTTCTTTATTTTTCAGGTTGTCTTTAAGAGTTTGTTGTCTTATGTCTGGAGCACTTCCAAATATTTGTTGTGGCCTACAACCTTTGTAGAAATCTCAAAATCAATCCATAGTTGTTTTGGCCTACAATTTTTTATTCCATGGAAACGTGTATATTAGGTCTTTATACTTTTCTCATTACATATACAACTTAAGGCCAAAGTTTACATAATAAAATTCTTCTATAATAATTCACTGATTTTGTATGTCATTTCACGCTCAATGTTTTAATTTTTGGTTCTATATTTTTTATAATGGCATATTAAAATATTATTTTTTATGTAATCTAGAGATAGGATCCAAATATTTTATAAAATTTACACTTGACATCTCTTATTTTCTTATGTAGTGGCCATTGGTAAGGTCAAGCCTAAATAAAATATTTAGGACTAAGTTTCAATCTTCACCACGATAATGTGATTATAGTATTTATAAAGGTAATACCAACAAACTAGAGGGTTAGTAGATGCTAGTCTTATTCCCACTATAGGTTAATCATTAGTGGTAACAAGTAAAGCAACACTGCCACCAACCCTTTAAATTCATGAAATTAATAATAGTAAAATACTTTATCAAATAGATTTTGTTTTTAGTTATGCAGATGTTTTCTTTGTATCAAGATTAAACCTATTTCTTTCAGATATAATCTACTCATTTATTCTTACAAGTAAATAATTCTATACTCTTTTTTCGTCCCATGAGTGAGCATTAATTTCCATTATACTTTTTTCAAAACATGAAAATTAATGTATTTCATTTGTATTTAATGTTCTTCTTTGTCATAAAAACTTATATATCTATGTATATAGAGGGAGTTATGTCCACACAGACACACATTCTACATAAAAAATAAATTTAATTTCTAGTGCAATGTACACATGTTATGTTATTTCAAATGTAAAATATTTTTTTAGCAAAAATATATAATTTTATATTTTCAACTATGTATAATGAAAAATTAAGAATTAAGAGGATAATTTAATAATTCAATATTTAAATATAAAATCCAAATCTAAGAATAGAATCTTATAGATTATTTTATTTTATTGACATAGAATTTAATTTACTCTATTTGAAATCTATGTTCAACTTCAGAAATAAATAGGAGGGTTTCTCAAGACAAATCCATATAATATGTATTTTGATCTCTAATATTTTTAGAAGACAAATCAATGATTAAAAAAAAAACACATAAGAAGCACTTTACAGACCTATTCAATATTTTAAAGCAATCAACAATATTTTAGAAACAAACACATGAATCAAACATCTACAATAAAATACGTGATTCAATCCTTATAAATATATGTTGTTGTTTAACGCATAGCTACACATTCATTCTTCTTCTTTTCAATAGGAAAAGATAATAAATTAAAATTTTATCTTAATATCTCAATAGGAGATATTATTTATTTCAATCACTATTAGTTTTTTAAAGTTTTTGTAAAGACTTGACTGACTCGTTGAAAATTCAACAACCATAGGCATACATGAAGACTGCATTCATAGCATCAACAAATTATTTTTTCTTTTTTAAACAAGGCATGGACTTTTGCTTCTCTTTTTTTTAGCTTGACAAAAACATACAAAGCAATAGCTAAAAATGTTTACATGCCTTTATCATCTAATTGTATGATTCTATCGTGGCCTTAACAAACCAAAAAACTCATAGTTTTAGTGATTTCATTATTAGTTTGCTGAAAACCATTAAAACCTATAGATAATATGTTGAAAAGTAAAATAAATATGGTTTTGTCTATTTTTTATTTTTTGAAACAATAGATCTATGTTCATAAAATTCATTTTCATTTAAAGGTTATAACAATGCAGCATGGTGCAACACTGCTTCTTGAATTTTTTTGTTTAAAAATTCTTAACAAGATTAGAATTAATGCTTTTAGATAGAAATAGTAAATACAGTTAATTATTCTATTGTTGTTAGTCTTGAAACAAAAAATTTAAATAAATAAAAATAAAATGAGCTATTATCAAGAGAATATGCTTAGATGTATCGGCATGGTCTTTTGTTTCGCTTAAACTTGATTAATACAAATAAACCAAAAGCATACATGGATTGCATCTTAATTGCTTTTATTTTCAAATTTCTTAGATTAGTTGTTATATGCTCAAAAATAGAACAATCATATAAACCTTTAAAAATGTCTTTTTAAATAAAAAATGCTACCCATTTATATGGTCTTTTTTTAATTTTTTTTTAAATTTTAATTTCTTTTTTTAAAATGATTTATGTTCTATACCAAAAAAATAAATGAATAACAAACATGTCAAAACATTTAATTAAATAATATTATAAATTACAACATGTTAAATACTAAGAGTTAAATATGATGGATTTCAAACATTTGTCAAAACAAATAAATAACTTTATTTTGAAAAAAAAAAAAAAAAAAAAAAAAAAAGACACTATATCCCCTACTCTTGCCGCAAGCAATATGTAATGCGGCCATATAATAAAAAGTTAATATTGTTTGAAGAACATCCTGATTAAATTGATAGATTAAATCTCTAGTAGACTAATCATTTCATATATACGAATATTTTACATCCTCTGGTATAATTCTTTTGTATCTTAATGTCGTAATTTTTTTCTTATAGTAAAATATAACGAATAAAATAGATTATATCATCCTATATCAAATTAAATAATACAAAATATCATAGTTTGAAGAACTACCTATAAAAAACTAGCTTCTTTACATCACACCAACTAATACTATTACATCAACTGCTTCACCACCACTTTCAAGGGTATTTGTATTAGAAATAAAAAAATTAAAATCTTCATGAACCATGACATATTTGGCTGCTTGTAATTTCATTCTTTTATGAGTTGACAATCTATGTATATTTAAAATACTATTTTAATAAAAAAAACCTTGATACATTTGCTACGTAAAAGACTTCATTCCCATGAAAAGAACTTTTTGATCATAATTACATGTCAAAATATGAAAAAACCACTTTCATAGTAGACTTTCCCATACACAACAAGAACCTCACCTAACTAAAGTTTGTAGTAGGAAACTACATTATATGGCACATAACGTATTGCTAAAGGGCATAATTCAAGAACAAAATATTTAAAAAAATTTAAAAATTAGAATGTGACATATTATTTTGCATTTGCAAGATACAATCATATGACTAAATTACTTATCAATTTAAATATAACACAATTTTAAATTAGCAAAAAAATTTATCTTATTTCGTTCCACACCCACACCCACACACACACACACACACACACACACACACACAGGTAGGATATAATCATATGACTAGATTACTTATCAATTTAAATATAACACAACTTTAAATCAGCAAAAGAAAATTATCTTATTTCATTCCATACACACACACACACACACACACACACACATCATGTTCTTTACGATTGATGCTAATTTTTTTGTTGTGTCTATTTTTTTTGTAACATCGAAGAAAGACAGTTATTCTGATATATATATATATATATATATATATATATATATATATATATATATATATATATATATATGGAATAATTGTCTTTCCTTGATGTTACAAAAAAAATAGACACAATGAAAAGCTTAGCATCAATCGTAAAGAACACGATATCGATTCATTAAAAAAATAGATTTGCCTAAAGCTAGGAACAATGTTTGACTTTAGTCCTTTTGTTTGTAGCACCTTCTTAGTCATCTTCTTCCTCAAGAACTTAAAAAACACTCAAACTGGAACACCCTACTACCGATTGCATCCGCCCCTGCATTGCTCTCGTGACCACCCATCTAGGAACTCTTCCGCCTCCACCCACAAAGACAGTGTGCCCAAGTTGCATCTCTACTTTCACACCAAAACCTGACCAAAAATTTACAAGCCTTGTAGCAGCTTTCACTACTCTTGGCAATGTGAAACAACCCAATAAATGGTCTAACTAAGGAATGAGAGCAAACCAATGATCAAGAGAATACATTGGCAGTAAAATCATGGGCTCAGGAACAACATGCAAATGAAGAGTCTCTAGCATAAGAATGTAGCATTTTTCAAGCTCACAAGAAACACAAAAAGGAATCAAACCCAATCATTGTTCACTAGAAAAGAGCAAAGTTAGGCCCCGAACTACTATGAAACTATCCAACCCACTGACTAGCCTTGACCAAGCCAAAACTCACACCACTTTTAAGACTGTAGACAAATCTCAAACCACCTATAGAAGATTACCAGTGAATATCGAGACCACTTCTGCATTGGATTTCAGATGTCCAAACAAATACATAAAAACATCCCTAATTATCTCTCAAATTGCTTTATAGATTTATCTCGATGGAAGCCAAAAAATATGGCGAAGTCTGATGTTCATAACACGGTTGCCAAATGCCATTTCCATTTTTTCAGGAGACAGATAGAATCAAAGAAAAAAATGCATAGCTAGAAACTATATAATCCATGTTTTGCAGTGACAAATTACTCTCAGAGCAAAGCATATGTAACAAAAAAATGATGACACGAGCATAGGGTCCACTCTCTTAAATGAAAACCCATGCCAAACCGCCAACCAAATCAAATACTCGATCAACCGCCTTAAAACCAATCAAATCATGATTTGTGTTTGATCTACAAATCGTGCCAATGACCAAAAAAATGATTTTCGTGCTCATTATTAAAACTTTATTATATAATTTTTAAATAATTTTTTTTCTTTTTTCCAAAAAAATATTTTTTACTTTACATTTTATTTTGTTTAAAATTATGATTTCAGATATTGACTTCCAATTTTTTAATATTATTGTTATTATTAAATACAATCTCTTTTACATTTTAAAACATATTTACCTCTTTCATTTAATTATAACATATTCATTTCAACATACATTTATTCACATCTACTTAAATAATATTTTGATTTTAAAGCCCACATATAATACATGACGAATAACATCATATCTAATGTCTATTGTTACATCCATACTTGTGACTTAATTTTATTCCCATGTATTATATTAACAACTAATTTAACCATACGTCATACGTCTTCGGATACTATGACTTTGACCACCAATCACTGAACTTAAATTGCCACATTTAATCATTAACAACAGGATACATAAATTAAAAAAAACTTTAACGTTGGTCATCATATTCTATTTTGCACTGCACTTCCAATCTGCTTAAGACTTTGTGTCTCATCGTTTTTCTTCATATATCAAATTCACCATTCTCTAGTTGACAAAATGGTTAGAAAAGTTACAAGTTTGAATTCTGTTAGTTTTAGTTTTGGTCATGCAGGATTGTTTTGACAAAATGGCCAGAGAAGTTACAGGGTTGAATCTGCTGGTTTTGGTTTTGGTCATGCCTGGTATTTATAAGCATTGTCCTCCATTGCACTGAAGACTTTCCTGTTCATGCTAAACCTTGCCATGCCATTCTTTCTTTCTCATATTCAACAAAGTTAAGGTCAAAGAGATCAAAAGTTTCCTTTGTTTTAATTCAAAATCATGAGTATCTGTGATCTCCTCCCCGTTTTTCTCACTGCTTGTTTTGCTGCAATGTTTATCGAATTCTCGTATGCATATCCATCGTACGAAACGTGCTCTGGTTCTCCTGATTGTAACAATTCTACCCTCAAATATCCTTTTGAAAATTCGGGCGGTGTGAAATATTGTAACAATATTGCTTATGTCGACTGCCGCCACAATCAGAGCAATTTACTCTGTTTTCCTAATATCCAACGATATCCAGACTACTGTTCCAATAATTGGTACAGGGTAGTGGGACGCATCACGCAATCATCTTATACGAACTACCCCATTCGCATTACCCCCGATACCTCCAATTTGGTTAATTGCTATCTCTATAACAACATGATAAACAACATGTATACAAACCATAGTCAGTTTTTTTAATCTTTCTGATAACTACAGATGAGGAACCGTTGTTATCTGTAAAAAAAAAGTTCCATACACGGACAAACTCAAGCCCATCCGGTGTTTGGATTGCAGAAGCACAGCAGATGATTGCTTCTTCCTCCCCGATCAATTGTCGATAAGCATGGATGGAAGTTGTTGCAATTACAGCCTTGTCATTCCAGCTGACCCAAACAGCTACAACAGCAGTACTGAAGAGGACCTCCGCAATCTACTGCAGGGCGGTTTTGAAATCAAATGGAATGCCAGTGATGATTGCCATACGTGTGAAGTGTCTGGCGGGAAATGCTATACCCCTTTCTACAATTCTAGTTTAGAAGCCTGTATTTGTAGAGACGGCGCCCACCGATATAGCTGGTTCGATGGTGATTACTAAGCCTTTTCCAAACTATTTTTATGATACGATGTCAAAATGTAAGGATGAGTGGAAAAAAATTGAGAGATATCTGTATGTGAATCCTTTACTAAATGTTCTTTTTTTTTTGTTTTTCACTTTTCTTGAAGGAAACCCTATCAGAAAAACTTCTCGTTATGTACAATTTTTCTTTTAGGAAACATAATTTTCGTCTCAAGTTTTCCTGAACAAGGGGTAATGGCCTGCGATCTTTAAAAATATATTGCAGTTATAAGTGGAGTTCTGTCTGCTATATTCATGGCTGCAACCATCATCATTTCTTTGGTCTGGATCAATGGAAAAAATGGAAGGAAAGAGAAGAGGAGCAAGGCATTAGAGCGTACATGGATCCCCCTGATTCCAGACGTCCTTCTGTTGAGAACTTTATAGATGGAGGAAATCCCACCAGATATTCTTATGTTCAGATTAAGCGATACACCAACAATTTGGCAGACAGAATTGGTCAAGGAGGTTTCGGTACAGTTTTCAAAGGTACTCTTCCAAACAGATCCCTGGTAGCGGTTAAAATTATGGACAAATCGAAACACACTCAGAAGCAGTTCATGAACGAAGTGGCTACCATTGGACGGATCCACCACTTGCATCTGGTGCGGCTTTTGGGATATTGTTTCGAGCGGTCTAAAAGTGCTTTGGTTTATGAGCACATGGTCAATGGTTCTCTCGATAAATATATCCATGGAAATGATCAGAATACCTTGGACTGGAAACAATTGTAATCCATGGCAATGGGTACAGCCCGTGGAATGGTATATTTGCATGATGATTGCAGAAGCCGAATCTTGCACTGTGACATCAAGCCTCATAATGTACTCTTGGATGCCAATTTCTCCCCAAAGGTTGCAGATTTTGGTCTGGCAAAACTAATAGATAGAGAAGAAACCTATGCCTCCCTCACAGGGGCCAGAGGAACCCTTGGTTATGTGGCTCCATAGGTGAGGTCTAAAAACTACGGACCAGTGAGTGACAAATCAGATGTTTACAGTTATGGCATGTTGGTGATGGAGATGGTAGGGGGAAGGAAGAACTCAGACATGAAAGCAACCAGATCAGGCAGATTTTACTACCCTGAGTGGGCATTCAAGCAAGTGGAAATGAGTGATTATGGAAAGCTGAGAGAGGGAAATATAAGTGATGAAGAAGATGAAAATATTGCGAAGAAGCTGAGTCTGCTGGGATTGTGGTGCATTCAATATAACCCTTCTCAACGGCCTTCCATGAGCAGAGTCATTCAGATATTAGAAGGAACCGTTGACATCACTATTCCTCCTCAGCCCTTTCCTGTCAACACATCACCGCAGACAACTGATGATACTGAATCATCCTCAAGCATGTACTGTGCTCATATTTTTTTCCGGAGTTACAGTTAATTCTAGATCTGCAAACGCTTAAGACGATCCCACTCATCCAGAATGTATTGGATTAGGTAGACAGCTTATGGTATAGATGTTACCTCTGTTATAAAAAGCGTATTACTCTTTTCTTGTAACAATCTCGTTTCTGGCTACTGCACAATATTAAATTATATCAGAAGCCGTCAACAATGTATCGTTCATGGATTTGTTGCACAAAAGGAATTGATTGGTATTATTACATATGTTAATAGTATTTTTTAAACAATGATTTCTTGATAGTTATCCTTGTTGGCCTATAATCATGTTCATTGCAGTATACTTCATAACGCTGATGATGTTTGCTCCCTTCTTGTTTGAGTAATGGTTGTTGTATGATATCCACTATTTCCAGTCCATTCAGTTGCGCTGGGCAAGAAAGGGTGCCTCTTTCTGGTGATTCCGCTCACAAGTATGTGTAATGATGCAGAGCTCTCCATGGGAATGCAATACATCATAACTGCATTCATTATCTACAATTGTACAAAGAAAAACTAATTCAAGAGTTAAAACTACAATGTCCTCTGTATAGAATGGAAAAACCACACTAGTAGAAAGCCACCATAAAATTCTCGATAATATAACAGTTCTCAGAAATCACACTGAAAACGAAGTCTTCACGGTCATATACCTGTAATTCTTTCAACAAAAAGTGGCATACAATAATGCCCTGTTTTTCATTGGTGGAGTAGCGGAGAACAGCAGGGCTAATACTACGCATCATGATTTACCATTCTCTTTCATGTTTGGGTGATCTAAATAAGATTTTTTTTAAAAATTCATTTCGTGCAAGATACTACATTTACTATACAAATTTGAATGTAAAGAGAGAGTGATTGCACTTATTATTTATAGAATGGACTTAGAAAAGAGAAAGAGAGGCACTTCGTTGACTTTTTAATTTAAATTTATCAGTTCATGCATTACAAGGCTAGAAATGCACTGTAATAGCTTTGTAACTATTCAGATCAAGAAACTTACCCTAAAAACTTGTTGGGATGCTATCTGTGAAGCTCAAACACCTACAGAAATTGGGATTGTTCATTATTTGTCCGCAGTGTGCAAGTTGACTATGTCAGTCTATTTTATCATAGATTGCTATGTTTGCTTTTGTAGGTGACTTTTGGGTATTTGATTTTCCTCAATCATGTGCATAGACCTTGATTTTATCTCTCCTTTCCTTGAAACCCTAGCTTCACTTTTGACACTAGATTTATTTAGAAAAAGAGATTAGAAAGGTGGGTTAGATAGCCTCAACCACTCCTTGCTGCATAATGGAGCATTGCCTACGTTTCAATGCTCTGAAGATGGCTCAAAATGCATGTACTTCTCTCACCTAGGTGTATATATGCTCAATTGTGATCCCCTATAATGCAATGCAATACATCAACTTTCAACACTTGGAAAAATACCACTTTAACCTTGGGTTAGAGTTCAAACTTAGCTCTAGGGCTACTCCTTTGAAGGGTTTTCAGATATTTATATTCCTCTGATAATGTCTCAATGAAGTATAAATGTATTTTTCAAGATTGATAATGTTTCTCAATGTAATTTTGTTGGGTGAGTCCATCCCTTATGATAGATTTGTATTTATAGATGACTATTTGACATTTCTCCCCATAATCAACATATCAAATGTGCTTAGGCCAATCCAAGGGAGGCATTTGAATTTGAAAAGTAGTCATTCGAGGTTCTTAGGTATGTTGTTGGCAAAGGTAGAAAACTGTAGTAACCACAACTGCCAAAAAAATGGTGATGTGTAATGTGGTGAAAGTCTACTTAGGAATATAGAGCATTATGGCATAGAGTAAGGACATCCTACATATGCTTAATAGAAAATTATGTTTGCCAAGATAATAGATGAGTAAATAAATATGAGAAAGTGTGTACAATAGTCGAATGTGTACATACCTATCTTGCATGTTAAATATTTGTCAAGATTATTGTTGTCAAGTGTCTAATACCAAATGTAGGTGTTTACAAATGCCCCTATTTTAGTCTAGTATTGAAAATGCTAGATTAAAAGAATAAAATAAATAAATTTGGAACAAGGCATTGAAATAATATTAACCTCATTTTGATGTCTACATGAGCTCATGCCCCATTGCCATATCATAGTCAACAATACGGAATAGGGTAGTGAAATAGTTATACCTTATCTTGGTTGTTGTCAATGTTGATCTAATTGCATTAGTTCAGTGCATTGTTCCCTATAGGATAATGCATTAAATGATTGTCTTTACCTTTCATGCTTAAGTAGTTTTCTGTATTTGATGTGAAACATAGTTTCCTCCAAGAAATCAACATAACATAACCCAAATCAAAATTTCTAAGCATACTCAGGCCTACCAATTTCTCAAATTAAAAATATAGAAAGGCATTAACAAAGAACAAACAATATTAACACACAATTTAATCATAATTTTCTATTCAAAATTAATGAATATAATAGGGGTTAGAATTCTAAAATCATTCAAATTATTTTATAGCATAAGATTGAGTACAATGATGTTCAATTTCACAACTTCATTACCGTCTACAAGTGACATGTGGGTATGGCTCATAATGAAATGTAATGGGATTCATCAATTCTAATGTGCCATGTTATGTTACATTCATAGTCAAACACTGAGTGTGGATGTCCCTATGAAAATGCATTATAATAAAACAAAATAACAATAAAAAATTGATCATGACAAAAACCCCTTTACTCCCTTTATAAGACAACATCCATATTTCCGCATTTTAGCAATTCTTCTCAGTATACAGTCACACTATGAGTTTATCTACTTTCTTGGAGATAAGGAAAAACTCATAGCCTTTACATTCTTTATAATGATATACACAAATCAAATATTGTCATTCTTTCCAAAAATGAATATATATATATATATATATATATATATATATATATATATATATATATATATATATATATATATATATATATATATATATATATATATATATATATATATATATGAAGTATATATAATTCCCTAACTCTTTCTTGTCTATATAATACCTTTTACATTTTGTATATCATTTTCAGATATGCTACATATAAATGAATTTGAACTCTATAGCTTTGTATTCTAAATTTATACTATAAAAGAATTTGAATGTTTGAAATTTTGACCCCTAGTCTATTCACACTAATGTCCATCTTGCTACATAAAGGAAAGAAACCAATGAAGCATCGATCTTTATAATGGTCTAATATTATCCATCTTATTACAGTTTGTATATTATCCTACATCTTACTTATTTTTAGAATATCCTTCAGATTATGTATAATGCTCTATTGTTTTTCATTTTTATAAAAAAAGTTATAGGAAACAATGAAGTTGCATGTCACTATATTACAATGTTTGAGTTTGTTCAGTAATGGACATAAATAAATATAAAAATAAAGGAACCAATGAACATATGAAAAGGAAATTAATTGATATTTTGAGTGCATATTGTGATCTAAACAATCATAGTTCAGGTGGCATCCCTTCATATGACTAGATTTATATTTATTTTTTTAGTGTCATATAGTTACTAAATCTCCATGGAAAATCTCACTCCCCTAATAATTTTTATGGACCAATCTGAAAGTATTGAATAAATTAATGTATATGTGGATGAAGACCTTTGAGAATGTCACCTAAGGTATTTAAAAACCAAGTTGGATGTATGGGAGTAATGGGAAAAGGTTGTTAGGACACAGAAGCACCATTGATTACCAAGCAACTAAACATGCAGAATTAAACCAGAAGTAACAAGTAACTAGAATTCAGAAATAACACAAAATATGAGAGACAATACCCAATTGTATTAGTACTCTTACAGAAGAAAATTACAATAAAGAAGTGCCACAATCTTCTTACACCTCCAAGGCTTCCCACACCTCTATGACTCTCAGTAATCTTTCCTCAAAGCTCTCTCTCTCAATTACGGTCCCAACACACAACTCAAACACAGAGTTGGTGTTCACCTCCAACTAGTCAATATCCACTACTACCAATACATCGAGTATACAAACATACTCAATCGAGTGCACAACGCACTCCAAGTAGATCTCCCATGAACTTGCAACAACCTACAACTCAAATGATCTTACTTTGGAAGGGACTACCTTGCCTTCCTCTTTGCTCTTTGACCGAGTACACACCGTACTCCAAGTAAATCCTGCCTAATCTTTCTATCTGTTGTGTTACTGACCTCCTTGATCTTGCACACCTGCAAATCAATTTGGTTTTACACACCTACAAACCTAGATCTCGCACACACATACACCTGCAGATCAATGATCTTACTTGCCATGTAGACCTCTAAAAGTGGTCTTGCACACCTACTGACCAAGATCCTACATACATGAAGAATCCTTCTGATTCTCCAAACCAGCACCCATACATGGCATTATGGCACTAGGAGGAACACACCATGCTCTCTTCACTCTGAAGGAGCTAATTTTGCTCTCTTACTCTCTAGCACAAATTACAATACAGGCCATGAGTATATTATATAGATCTCATGCAAACAATAATTAGACACTTAATTACAATAATTAGATCTGCAGCTTCAAGTCTATAATTGGCCTTCTACATGCAAACACCCAGTTCGTTAACTAACTGTCTGTGAACTAACAATTCTGGAATCGCACAGGTGACTGATGTCGGTCCCTGTCTGCATGGAGGTGACTGACGCCAGCCAATACTTGATCGACGTCAGTTGCTCTTCTCACTATATATGATCGACGTCGATTGATCAGATCGATGTTAGTTGCTCTACAACTCAACAACCTCTCAACAACCTCCTCCATGTCTGCATCAGTGAATCTTTTAGCTCCACAACCTAACAATCTCCCACTTGGAGATAAATAGTTGCACTGTACCTGTACCTGTACACCATCTAATATGTTTCCTGGCTTGTATCCCTCTTCAAGCTCAACCTTAAAGACCAACCACCACAACACCTGTGGTGAACCTCCTGTCATCCAAGTAACCTACCGCATCTGCATCTACAAACACATGTAGAAAAGAACTTGACCCTACATAGCATGTGCACCTGCTACTGGTCCCTCTCAAATACCTGAGAATCCACTGAATTACCCTCCAGTGCTTCTTTCTTGGATCGGCTCCAAACTTTTTGATAGCTCCCACTGTGTGGGCAACCCAAGTCTAGTACGCATGTACTTAACCTCATCATGTGAATCAGGACACTATTCATAGAACTATCCAACCCATCGGCGTGCTAATCGGCTTCACACAATCATCCAGAGACAAAATCAACTTGTGATCTTCCATGTCTGTAGAACAAACTTATGCCAAAGAATTTTGCTCCTCCAAATTCTTCATGACACACCACTGAACTAACTTTACCTTTAGTTCAGCAAGACCCTGCATGTGTAACACTGCATCAAGCAAACACACAACATATAGTAATAGGATAATGTCGCGACTCATCATCCATCTGGTAAAGAAACCACAGTAGTTACAATGACATTGACTAAAGCCATGCTTTGTCATCCACCTGTCAAACCTGTACCACTATCATGGAGCTTCCTCAAGACGATATGACCTGGCCTTCTGTCTCACGTGTCCATTCTCTCTATTCTTTAACCAAGGAATCCATTCGTCTCTCAGTGCTTTCTTTCCTCTGGCAACCCTACCAACTCTCATTTGGTTTTGCATCCTATTCATGCCATGCTCCCACTGTTTCCTGGATCCTTCCTGCTCTGTAGTGAGAAACGAGTATAAAGAAGAGGAACAATGAATTTGAGGCTTACTTACCCTTTCAGTCCTCCATATGGGCGTTTGAGACTCCTTGACAGCTTACTGTCCACCCAAAATCTATTACAGTGACCGACCTCAATCACCACACAATCTACATCTGACTGATGTCAGTTCCCATGCGACTGTCCTTTCTATCGATGCCAGTTCCCTGACTGATATCAGTCTTACCTAGTCACTGACATCGGTTCCCTGACTGATGTCAGTAGCCACCCTGCCCAACACCATCAGCTCTGGTCTACACATGATTGACATCGGCACCTGTCTGTTTGACGTCGGTTCCCCTTGACCGACACTGATAACTATGTTCACCTGTGAGTGATGACTTTTTACCCACGAGCTTATTTTGAATCAAAATCCTGTCCAAACTGCCCTACTCAGAGATATCCAGTCCCATCCACTGATCTTTGTTCGTCATCTCCTCTAAGAACACCAAGGCTTTCCAGTTCTTAAGTTTGTCAAACACATTTGTCTTTCGCTTAAGAACATGCATCTCCTTCTTGCTCATGTGACCAAGCCTACAAAGCCACATCTTTGCAACAGTAGAAGAATCAATAATATAAGTAGATAGATAAAGGATACCTACTTTGTTACCACCAGCTAATTCAAGTGCATCCGCTGTGAGAGTTCTTGTGCATCTCTTATCACCCAACTTTTTTGAAGAAATTAGCCACATCTTCAAGACCGAGACTTGCATGACCTCCTTCAACACCCATGTGTTGGCCGCCTATAATTTCAGCTTCACTTCCCCTTTGCCAATTCTTTGGCAAGGCACACCAGCCCCTAAATAGATATTTCCAAAGTCTCCAAAGACCTTAATATGGAAAAATACTCTATTTCGAGCTGCATGGAAAGAGGCAACATAATTTATAAAACAAGATTCTACTTTATCCAAGAAACCTCCCAAAGCATCATGTGCAACAACACCTGCAACATCTACTTCTTCAGTTCCTTCATGCTGATTTGCTACCAACCAACAATCTTTCTTTTCCTGCTCTTTCTTTCCATAACACCGTAATTGACCATTCGTGCTTTTCAATTCCTCCATTTTTAGTGTACTTTCTTCTACCGTTGCTATACTCCCACTCAATTAGAAACCCCTAAGAGTGACCTGTAACCAAACACAAACCTGCTTCCTGCAACCTTAGCTCTGATACCAACTGTTATGACCCAGAAGCACCACTGATTACCAAGCAACTAAACATGTGAAATTAAACTAGAAGTAACAAGTAACTAGAATTCAGAAATAACACAAAATATGAGAGACAATACCCAATTGTATTAATACTCTTACAAAAAAAAATTACAATAAAGAAGTGCCACAATCTTCTTACACCTCCAAGGCTTCCCACACCTCTAGGACTCTCAGTAGTCTTTCCTCAAAGCTCTCTCTCTCAATTATGGTCCCAACACACAACTCAAACATAGAGTTGGTGTTCACCTCCAACCAGTCAGTATCCACTACTACTAGTACACTGAGTATACAAACATACTCAACCGAGTACACAACACAGTCCAAGTAGATCTCCCATGAACTTGTAACAACCTGTAACTCAAATGATCTTAGCTTGGAAGGGACTACCTTGCCTTCCTCTTTGCTCTTTGACTGAGTACACACCATACTCCAAGTAGATCTTACATGATCTTGCTACTTGTTGTGTTGCTGACCTCCCTGATCTTGCACACCTACAAATCAATCTAGTTCTGCACACTTGCAAACCTAGATCTCGCACACACATACACCTGCAGATCAATGATCTTACTTACCATGTAGATCTGCAAACGTGGTCTTACACACCTACTGACCAAGATCCTACATACATGAATAATCCTTTTGATTCTCCAAACCAGCACCCATACTTGGCACTGTGGCACTAGGAGGAACACACCATGCTCTCTTCACTTTGAAGGAGCTAATTTTTCTCTCTTACTCTCTAACACAAATTACAATACAGCCCATGAGTCTATTATATAGATCTCATGCAAACAATAATTAGACACCTAATTACAAATATTAGATCCACAACTTCAAGTCTATAATTGGCCTTCTACATGCAAACACCTGGTTTGTTAACTAACTGTCCGTGAACTGGCAGTTCTGGAACCGCACAGGTGACTGACGTCGGTCCCTGTCTGCTTGGAGGTGACCGATGCCAACTGATACTTGACCGATGTCGGTTGCTCTTCTCACTATATATGACTGACGTCAGTTGATCAGACCGATGTTGTTTGCTCTGCAACTTAGCAACCTCTCATCAACCTCCTCCATGTCTGTATTAGTGAAGCTTTTAGCTCCACAACCTAACAAAGGTCAGCAAAGAAAGGGAGGAAAACTTGAAGGAAAACATTGAAGGAATGGATACAACCATATATGCTCTAAAAAATGAGAACAAGGAGATAAAAATTTGTATTGAGTGTGTAAAGAAATAAAAATTATGGGCTTAGGTTTGGTTCGAGGATCAAACTGCATCACTAAGAGTATATGAAGTTGTTACAAGTGCTAGGGATATTATTATAGAAGCAAAGCATTATAGGAATGTAAGACAAAAAACTTTATGAGGAAGAGATCAAAGTGTGGAAAAACTTTCTAATCCATACAATTAATTTTCTTAAAAAAAATCCCATCGCATCCATGCTTCCAAACTCTAATGCTGATAATAATGATCATGATTAGCATGTTCCTTTACTATGGTTCATTTAACTATAGTTATTGACTTTTACACCTATATGGTTCATTTCACAATAGTTGTTAACTTTTTAGTTATTCTAGTTTGTGAAAATTTTAAAATATGAATATGCAAGCCTCATAAGAATGTGAAATTTCAAAAAACATCTATCTCCATGTGTGCTGAATTGGCTAAATAAATACTTTCAAAGAATAAAAAAATAATGAAATTAGATATGAATATTTACATTCTTTTATATATTAAATTAGTTGTGAATATTTAAATTCTTTTATATGCCAATCAATTTTAATGTTTTACATATTTTTATCATTTATCAAGTTACAAAGATTCAAAATTTTATGATATATAACATCTCATTACAAATAAAAGACAACCAAGCAATTTCAGTTCAACATATAAAGATCATTTTTCATAAAGATTGTTGTCAATCTTCACATTTTTTAGTTTAAAACATAATGCACTTTTATCACATTTTATGTTTCAAATAGAATTGGGCATGCCATTTTCTAGTCGTGCATGCCTATAGATTAACATATTATTCACAAAATATCTTGAATGCCATAGACTGGTCCTGAAACCATTTTCTTTGTGTTTGAAAGGTCTTTCATGGGGATGATTCACCTCACCATTATTCAAAATTTACCTTGCTTGAAACTTATTACACCTATATTCAACAATGTTTTTAAGGAAATTAAGATTTTCCTATCAACTGGAAGAGCGAGAAGTGCTTTGTCCAGCAATCTACAGATCTTGAGAATTTGTGCATCATTTGGGTTATCCACATCACTAAAAATATTATCATTTACAAGAACATCAGTAACATTATCATGGGTAAGGGCATCCAAAATGTATTAGCATCATCCTTACAAGTCACAAATAGATGCTTGTCAATAACAGTATGAAAATCATTTATAAATTTAATAAAATAAGGAAAAATAAGAATAAATATACAGATAATACTTGCATGGATATCGACATAGCCTCATGATGAAAATTCCTTACCAAATTTATTTCTCAATTCATCAAATTTCAACTTGTGCTTGCACACATGGCCTTAGGTTGGCCACATGCATTCACACATTACAAAAGATTGGCTTGCCAATCTAACCTTGTAAAAAAAATCTTATTTACTTTGGCTTCTCACCTATGCCACATCAAGGTCAATATCATTGAACATCACATTGCCATCAAGGATGCTTTCTGATTTCATCCATGACTTGTTGTCTAAGTGCTCAAGCTTTAAGTTCTTATAAAACCCTTTTTATTTACACATTTAGCTCCACCAATAATATACAAATACAATGGATACTGATTTCTTCACCAACCAATCTACTCTTTGATGGGATGAAACTCTAATTTCATTTAAAAATATGTGCTTCAAATGAGAGTGATATACTTCTATGACAAAATTTGTCTCTTGACCCGCATGGGGCATTGTATTCAAACATCTTTCCCATATGCCAATATGGTAGAACCATTGATTTTTCTCATAGTTTATGAATAATTTTTGAGCCACATATTTTTACATGTATATGATTGCACCACAAACCATTACCTCTTTAGTAAGTGACTTTTTCATTATTTGACCGAGGATTATAAACATTGTTTGCCTTGTTTCAGTATCATTGACCTTTGAAATCAACTTTTTCAGCCATGCTTTCCTCACATGCCAACTGTAGAGGTATACCTCACAATGAAACACTTCCCTTGACTTGAAATGATAAAGTAAACATAACAAAATTATTAGACAAAGAATTAATTTCAATGACAACAATAAATATTTATAATAGACATGGGCTCAACTTACCCAATAACACCAATTTCAACATGAGCATCATCCACCATGAAATGATTTGGTTTCCAATCCAACATGTGAAAACATGTATTGACTACTAACTTTTGCATTCATAATGTCAGGTCTAGAAAAATATCCCTTGACATCAACACCCGCACAACATAAATTCCATTGTGCATACTATAAAATACTAGAAACATGTACAAAATGAACTATATCACAAATAACAAATAAAAGTATTATACAATAACAAGTGTGAAGTTTCAAATTTGGAAATCCATAAATACCTTCTACATATTTGTCCCATACATGGATTCCATTGAAAGTATACTATTATGTACATACTTCAACATCTACTGATGTTGTTGAGGAATATGGAGGCCTAAGACAAAGGGTTTCTCCTTCATAACTATCTTTAAAAATTCTTCATACATAAATACTTTTTCAATATTTTTAGCAATGAATGTTTGAATACTATTCACATCACTAGAATTGAATTTGTATTCTACTTCCCTCATCCTTATCGAAACATTGTCGATGTCATCTTTAGTCATGAAATCATCCATCTCCATCTAACCTTTGAATAATGTAATTTTTCATGGATCATGTCATGATGTTTTTGGTGAACAAGTTTAGGAGTCAGGGCTAACAACAACAACCTCTCTAGACAATCCTTTAATGCATCACTAATGCATCAAGTCAAAGTATAATGAATATCCCCAAAGTCATCGATCTTTTATACATTACAAACCATGCCCCATTGGTCTATATGGCCCATATTGTTATATTTAGTCAAACCCTATTATTACATCTTCATACACACGTGGATAGAAAAGTGACATTAACATCCATGATGAAAATTCTTATGAATAGGTTGACTACTATTACAAATCTTTGTAACATTTAAAATGTCATAATGTTTATCATCTTTAGCTCTATAATCCTTAGGGCCATATTCACACTAATACATATATAATACATACATAAATTATAATTAAAAAATATCATTTTGTATTTTTATTAAAAAAAATTTTTGCAAGACATAATACCGACAATGTGTAATGGAGAGATCTATCAATCCTAATTTTTTTTAATTTTGATGGCATGGGATTTAATTTAATATCATATATATATAGAAAATAGTGGTATATCCTGATATCTTACATTCACCATTTAATAAGTCTTCTATATTGTTTCTTTGTGTCTAGGCAATGATATCCTTATTATTTCTCAAGTTATACTTCACCTCAATCCACTCCAATTCATTGGAAGAGAACTCCCAAAGTTATATAATTTTCACTACAAGATATAACAATCTCTTCCACTTAAATGTCTTCTATGAAGTAAGCAATCCAAAAAAAATTAGACTTATTAATTTATGCATAAACAAGGGGCATTGATAAATAATTGAAATTTACAAACAAGGGGTAATGATAAGCATATGCAAATGTATGAAAAAAATGGCTAACTATTACCAAACATATGAATTGATATGTTGTCCTGAAATCATTTAGTGTAACAACTTATAAATGCTTAAGGAACATTTAAAAACTTCTTTATAGAGACTAGCACTTGCGATATTTAGCATGGATTATTTACTTGAAAAGTTATCTTTTATTTATGTTGTCAATTTATTATTGATGGTAATATAAAATATATAAAAAATATTAACTCATATTATAGCTTGTTGGCACTTTTAATGGATTAAAATTAGGGATTCTACAAAATGTGCAAAGTGATAATTCCAAGATTTATGTGCTAAGTGATTACATCTTTGATACAAGACCCATCCTTATTAACTTTATATGAAAGAATTTCTTACCAATGGAAACACTTAGTGATGATGCAATGATTACCATCAATTTATAGTTACATCGATTAATATCTTAACAACATGTAATAAGACATAGTAATATCACTTGTAACATTTAAGTATCATGAAAAAAAGTTTGAAGAACAAAACAAAACTTTCATTCATTTACAAAATTGATTACAAATTCACATGGTAAGTACTCTTTACCAAGATAGAGTCCTCATTTCATTTCTTCTACATAGAATCTTTTGTTCCTTCATACTCCCCATGAAATACCCAAATATCAAACACATAACACATATAATGAAAATACTGCAAATAAATAAAAATAATTTTCACAAGCTACAATGTTTGTCATCCTGAGTCCCCTTAAACTCTAAAATAGAGTTGCATGCTAAGCATCCCATAATATATGATCTGACATCATTGCCAACATGTCATGGTCATAGTGCCAATCATAGTGTATGTTGCTCAGCACTTATATTTAACTCTAACTCAAAAAGTGATAAAAGATGCTCATTAAAAATGTCTTGTAACTACATAAGTGGTGAAACCATGCTAATACCACTAGATGAAGCACTATGTCACTACTTTATCTACCATAATTTGGCATTGATTTTACATCCATAGCATCTTGTACATATTTGATCATCACATTGACAAAATGTTGTATAAGTATTAATGATTATCTATGAAGTGTGGCTAGATTCTCATCTCTTGCACAAATCTTTCCACACATTTGGTCACATATTAATTTAGAACTACTTTAAATAACCATATTCTATACATTCTGATCATAAAGAGTCATAATACTATGAAAAAAAGCTACATCGTATGAACCTTTCAAATTTGATACCATGAGTAATTAGAGTAGAATTAAAGGTTATCACTTCTTTCTCAAATCATAAATAATATATGCATATTTGAAACATGAATTACTTGTATCATAGCAAAAAATAATACATGAGACATATATTTTATCCACAATCCTATTGAAAAAAACATTTAGTAAACATTTAGGCATCTTCAAGATTCATATAATCATTTGATGTTAATGAAAATAAGTTGGCAAACCCTAACCTCAACACTTTGACAAGTTTATCCTTATAAAATGCAAGCACATAAAAAATAGACAATGTGGATCTTTACCATGCATTGCATTAACATATTGCATACAAAGCTAGAGATGCCACCTAATATTACAACATGCCACTATTTCCATTAGCAACAAGAAATTAAATATTAGAAGCATTCATTCATATCATCATTTAAAGGAATAGTTATAAGTTATAACCACCCTCATCATGAGTTGATTCATAAAAGATAGATGTAGGTTTGAAGATAAAATAAGATAATATCCTAGTATCATTCCCAAAGAAACATATAATCAGTTTCAAGTAGTCATGAATATACTCAATGGGTTTCCATGATACTTCTATTATTAATTTGATAGTTATCAACAAAAATGAAATAATAAGTGTTTTGAAAGCTCATAATAAACACTAATATTGAGTACTAATTTAAATAAAAACACAATTTTAAGAGAAACATAATACTAAGTTATCCACAACCTATGCCACTCTTTCCATTATCAATAGTAAATTAAACATTAGAAACATCCATTCAAATTACCAATTAAAGGATTAGTTATAATCACCCTTAACATGAGTTGAGTCATAAAATATAAGTGTAGGTTTAAAGATAGAATAGGGTAAGATCCTAAAATCATTCCTAAATAATCATATCATCAAGTTCAAGAAGTCAACAATATAGTTAATGGGTTTTTATGATGCTTCTATTATTAAATTGATTGAGTTATCAATAAAAAAGAACACAATAAGTGTTTTTCAATCCCACAAAAAAAAATTATACATGCCCATCCTTCAAATTAGCACACTTATCATTGAAAAACTAATGAGAACTTTCACATACTAAGCATTTCATCTTAACTTAACTATGTTAGCAAGAGAGAACTAACATGCAAAGTATTTACACACCAAATACAAAGGAAATATGCATAGAAATAAAATTTTATTTCACTATCTTGTCTAGATTAGCATAATGAGTAAAATGAATGTGGAAGAGAAATTCTAGTTTCCAATTATCCTACAAAAATTCATGCCAATTAATACTTGAAAATAATACTCACACTCATATACTCCACCTCCTATAATAGGGAATTATAATAGCATAGTTGAAAGTATAAAATCAATAGGACATTAGTAAGTATTATGTTAATTGTATTATTGAGCAGTTGAAGGAATTAATGATTAGTTAGGGTATAGTTTGTTTTGTGTTTACTGTATTATTGGCTAATTGAAGTAATTGGTGATTAGTTAGGATATAATCATTCATTCAATGCATAATTTATTGAATTTCTTATGTAATTAGGATATGCCACGTAGAGTTCATTGAATGCATAGTTCATTTAATGTCAATTACTACTTAAGGAAGTACTCACACTATTATAATTTACCTCCTACAATTATAAGACATTGGTTGTATTATTAATTGCTTGAATCCCTGATAGTATATTGATTTAAGAATTATTTTAAGATATTAAAAATTTTCATGCTTAAACGTGCATATATGTTTTATTACTAAGCTCATGTTGAGCATGGTTATAACTATACTTGACTGTATGTATATAACAAGAGTAAAATTTCTAAACATTCAAATTTATTTACAGTCTAAAGCTAGAATACAAAGGTAAAGAAATTCAAATTATTTTATATGTAGCATGTGCAACAATGATTATGTATTAAATTCATATATGTTTACTGAATTATATGTATCATATCCTAATTACACAAATTACTAAGAAACTATGCATTGCATGAATGATTATACCCTAACTAATCATTAATTATTTTAATCAATCAACAATATAATCAATATAAAACAAACCCAAATTTATTATGAAATCTTAACTAATATGCCCTTCTAAGATGCTAAACATATATCATGCTCAAGGGTTGGGGATTTAACAATGCAGACAATACAATTCATTATATATCTAACCAACGTATATAGAAAAATGTCTTCCCGAGAATGTTCATACAGTTCACACTTTTGAAATCGTTTAATGGAAAATGAGATCCTACACAAGTAGAAAAGGAATAATACGATGGGAAATGAGCACTTGTATACTCTTCAAATAGGGGAAAGGTATGAGAGTAACAAGTCAATATTCAATGGATATTAGCATTTTATTTTTCAATGTTTGGCTTAAACCCTATCATTTGGCTTAACTGATGTTATTTGCCTTAACTATTTTCATTTTTCATAACCATTATTTTTTACCTTAATCATTTTTATTAAACTTAATGCATTGTTAATGGATGTTAGCTTAGTCATTGGTGCTAGAATTTGATCGATTTGTTGGGCCTCACAGACACATCAGCTAGAAATGCGAATGCACTAGCTAGTTAAGGTGATCCATTTTAGTTGATCAATAAGTTTTTTGGTCTAGGTAATACCTAAAGATACATATATTTCCATGAACAATGAAAAAAATAACTAAACACATAATATCCATAACAGGAGTTACACCTCAAAGTTTCTAATTTACAGAGGTGGTATCAAAATATATTGAAACAAATCTGTGTGATTCTCATACCAATATAACACCACCTTTGGCATAATGAATTATACACTAATGAGTGACCACATGACAATGATTATTTAGGGTATGTTAGAAGCATGATAACATACTAATATAACACCACCTCCGACATAATGACTTCTACACTAATGAGTGACTACATGACAATGATTATTTAGGGTATTTGGGAAGCATGATAAGTTAATTAATGTCTACCTTTCCTTTTAGGTCAATGATCTTATTTATTATAAAAAAATTATAGTTTTATTATAAGCTCCATAAATCCCTTAGAAATTTGAGCGCATTATTTGTACTTAGATAAGCATTTAATTGTTGAGGAGTTATTGAGAATGGTCAGAGGCCCATTATTAGTTTCCATTTTTGACCCTAAATGGGAATCTCAAGAGCCTTTGTTTAACTGTATTTGAATTTGGAAGATAAAAAACAATTGCATTGACTTCAAAATAGTTGCCTCACCTCCCCTCATAGAAATAATATGCAATGGTGTCCCAAACAATTAATATCCATTGGAAGAACAAATACAAATGCAGTGAATCATGATGATGAGACAATGAATAATGAGACACTCTGTTAGAAATTTTAACTAATATATACAATTTAAATAAAAATAATAATGTATACCCTATTATTTTTAATTATCATATAAAATTTTTCGTTAATTTGTTATTTTTTATTTTGTTTATGTGAGAATTGGTTTTTTAATTAAAAATGTACTTTTATTAATAAAACAATCTATAATATATTGTTAATCATAGAAAAAAGATTGAATATAAAAATCACACTATAAAAATCAAATTGTATAGAACAAAAGAGAGAGATAGTTTATCAACATTGATATCTTTCTTGTTTAAAAATAACTAATATTTATTAAAATTAATTGTGATGTCTTTTTGTAAATTTCCTTGTACTTTTGGTCATCTTTCATTTGCTTCTAACAACCGTCTTCTATATTTTATTATAATAAAATTATAATAAGTGTTTCACTAGTAACTTAGAGTTAAATCTCTATGTTGTGTAAGTATAGAGTCTATTTCAAGCTATATTGAGATTAAATTGTTGTAATAACTCTTTCCTAATGTTCAGAAATAGTAGAAAATTTGTTGTTATGCATTGGTGTAGTAGTAAAATGTGTGAACTTTTAAAAAGAAAGTTAAGAAATTCAACCACTTGTAGGAAAGTGATTGGGCACCTTTAAAAAAAAAATTATTTCATTTTATGGTATTTCAATTACCATTCAATAATTTTAGTACTATTTAAGTTTTATTATGTTGGAGGCATTTTTATTGAGAGGAACAAGGTTGAGATTCATTTACAGATTTTTTGATGTTGTTCACATCATATTGACAGTTGTGACTATCACGGTACCTACCTATAAATACGATTGATCGGCGATAATGTGATAAATCCATGATAACACCATCTCCCCTCAACATCTCTACTGACTGATGATAATATGGTTGACTCATGATAACACCATTGTCCCATACATTTCCATCAATCAACGGCATCATCATCACTTGATGGTAATGTTGTTGCCTAACAACATTATTATCAACTGATGATAATGTCATATCATGATATTGATGTCCTCATCATGTGAAATTTCCATTGTTTGATGACATTGCCATCAATTCACTGTAATACTATTGCCTAATATCAATGCTATCACCTGATGACACTATAATTGCTCGACTGCATAGTGAGAATTCTAGAAATAGGGTGGTAGAGTTGTGAGAGCCATACTTAAAAGATAAATGAGGAGGCCCTAACTATATTTTTACTCTAAGTATAAATAGCAAGTTGATTCATATGGACGTGGTCTTTCCAATGTAATGGTGGTTTTGAGTATTGATTCGATTTGAAAATCTAGGTAGACCACCAAAACAAGTTGTAGTGCTAAGACTAATGAACCATGAGCATATATAGGAATAGAGCAAAAGGTTAAAAGAGGATCCCCATTTTTAGTATTAAAATGGTGCATGTTATGTAACCAATAATAATGGTGAGGTATAATGACAAGGTATTTCATGTGATATCAAACACCATAGAGCCCATATCATACACCAATCCTAGGTTGAGGTTAATTGTTAGATTTAAATTACTTACCCATATTATAGAGGGGTACGTAGCTTGTAAGGTTAAAACATATTTTATTAGTGATTTTCTATTGTTAAGAGTGGATGAAGGCATCATGAATATTGATTTGATAATGGTATGACTCCACATATGATGAGTGGCTTGAATATGCATGACAATGTTATTTATGTGTGGAAAAGACATTATAAATTAGCACGTCAATGTAACAACATTGCATAATGATATATGTTAGCTATATCAAATCAAGGTGGTAACGTCTTTGATGGATTTTTTTCTATTGTCAAGGGTCAATAAAGGCATCATGAGTGTTGATTTGATTGTAGTAAGGTTCCATGACTCTCTTTATCTTTATTTGGTGAAAAAAATAAAGGTAAATTTTGTGGGATGACCAAAAGCATATCCAATTTTTTGTAGTTTATTAGATGTGGGTTCGAAATTCCACTAGTTTCTACATGCTTCATCCAAGAACTATGGTAATTGGATTCTCCTCTCCCATAAATTTTCCATGATAGGTATAGCCAATTATATGTAAA
>JARHVA010000657.1:95000-125000 GCA_037957365.1 Torreya grandis | reverse complement strand
AAAAGAAAATACAAAAAAAGACACCAAAATGCCACATTGATGAATTTGGGTTCTACAATAACCACAAACTCAACCAGGATGGGTTCCACTATTACTACAACATCAAATATGATGGGCTCCACTATCACCAAAGTATCAACTATGGTGAACTCCTTAGTCACGACAACACCATCTAGGATGGGCATTACCTTCACCATAATACCAACCAAATTGGGCACCTTCATCACCTCAGATATGATATGGGAAATATCCTAAAAAATAATAAGGATGGGGGTCATCACAAATGTAAGAATGATATCAAGGAATCTACCAAGGTCATAGAAAACTATGACAACCCATCACCTGCTACTTATGTGGTGAAATAAGTCACATTGCACAAAATTTCCCAAGTAATCTAAAATAAAAAATGTTATGTTTATTATATAATCTCAATGCAACAAAATAATGAGTATTGACTGAGATTAGAAAAGGAAAAGAAAGATAAAATAGTGTATAATGTCAATATGGTGAATATGTGACTAAAGTAGCAAGGGTTCTATATATTTTCACATAGAATAAGAATAAGGACCAAGTAAATACCAATTAGGAAGGTCAAAGAAGATAGTTACCCAGACCTTATGAAGGAAAATATGTTAGTGAATTAAGCAGCTCAACTCTTATGGTTAACATAAACTAAGGTTATGAAAATTAGAGACGTCATAACAATAGAAACACAAATGTATGAACAATTTTTATAAACTCTATGATAAGAGGGAGTGGTGAATATTTTAACATGCCTTTTGAATGTGATAATTATGTTTCACAATGAGAATATTTTAAACATATTACAAATTTATTACACAACTTATTAGAGTTCATAAAGAAGGGGTAAGAGAGAATAGATAAGATGGTGTTGTATGTGAATATTAAGATGTTATGGGACATGGATGCTCAGATGGATATTTATTTTGTAGGATATGAGGTACCTAATTATATATTTGATTTTAAAATCGCAATAAACATGATGGTAAGATCCACTTGGGAATTAATTGTAAGACTTGTACTAAGTTATATCCCTAGGACTTCAAGGTTATTAATTTTTTTACAAATTAAGCTATTGGAAGGATGGAAGATATGAAGGTAAAAGTGGATAAATGTAGTTTACGCAAAAAATTTGAGGTTGTTGATATGAATTTTGATGTAACCCACTAGCCTACACTAATTCTAAATAAATTATCTTACAATGGTCGCATGCCCATCAATGTTATGGATAATTATCTATAAGATCACCAAGACAATGTCATTATAGTCATACCAATAAATAACATAGAGCATAAACCATAAATGATATAAAAATAAATTGCCTCTCCCTATATACGCATGCCAAAAAATTAGTTTGAGGTGGATCCAAAATAAATAAGAGGGGGGAAAAAGAAACTTTTACATACTCATTATAGCTGGGAAAGTTGTACAAGGTTTAGAGGACTAGATCAATGGTTGAGTCAACTAATTTGGATACTAAAAACATGTCATTACTTTTAGATAATGGTTTATAATTCACCTTATATGTAATCACTAATGAGGTATGAGATAAATAATATCTATCAATTAATGTATATGATCAAGACTACATTAAACCCAATAGGGAAGGAGGAATACCATGGTGGTCTACATCATCTATTAGTGGAGATCAAAATGTGGATATGGAAAATTAGGTGCGAAGGGATATTGAAACTAAGCTAATGCACATGGTGTTCACCATAGACTGGTAGAATCCTCAATATTTTAGAATAGATGATCCATTAGGGTTTAGTTTTATGTTTTAGGTTCATGTTTTACAACTAGAAGCATGAGTAAACACACTCAATCATGTAGTGAATGGGATAGAAATGATTTGGTGAGATGTAAATTGAATGTTTGAGGTAAATTATGAAGAATCTTGTAATATTTTGCGTGCGAGATTTCATATCACATGTCACCTATTAAAAAACTTGCCAAAGATCCAAGAAGGGAAATGTGTGAATATTCATGATCACTCTTATGTGGATATTTTTAAGGAGAAACACATCAATCCAAGGTATGAGGTACATATATCTCAAGGTATGTTAACTCTTCTGGATAAATCTTGTAATATGCATCAAGAATGTATGAGGGAGACACATGGTTGTAGGTTTTATAGGACTTCATTCAAACCTTTGTGTTTGAATATAAGAACCCCATGGTGCATGAATCATTATAGAGGATAAAGATATTTTTATGCTATAGACAGGTAGATGATGTGATTCCCACAAAAAAAATGAGCGTCCTGAGTAGACACTGATACTAGCATTCTTGGGGGTGCCAAAAAATGTTGTTACACCTAGGGACAAAAGGGATTTATTCTCAAGTATTGAAATATAATTTTTAAATGTGTGAGTCTATCAATGACTATAGAGAGAAAGGAGGATATATATATCTAAAGGGAATGCTTGAGCTATAGAGTACTAAGTTCCCTAATAAGAAAGATGCAACCAAGGTAGAGGAAGAGAAGGAAAAAAATTGAATATCGAAGAACAACATGGCCAATGAGAAGTGTTGTATTCTATGAAGACTAAAGAGAGTGGTATTTATAAGGAACCTTTGTGGAAATGAATGGAAAACATTGGTACTAAATTAGTACCCAATATGGAAAGAATTGAAGATTATTGGATGCAACAATAGGTTTCAAAGGCTGTATAGTTGCTCCAATATTATAAAAATATATTTCCCATGAAATTTATTGAGTTAAATAGTTTAGATCCTTCATTAGCGGAAAAATATATTAAACTCAAAGAATGTGAAATGCCCATAAAAAAGTGAACTTATAGGTTGAATTGCACAAAGGGCTTGCCTCATTGATCAATCAAGCTATTAAGGTGTATAATCTCCAGATACACTTTCATGACTTGAACTTAAATATTTATAATAACATTAGATAAAACATTAATTATGTTAGAGGTGTTATATTTTGAAGCAAACACCAAATATTCATCTCATGGTTTTGAATATTTCTACAGTTTTTGGTTTGGCAATTTCATAATGTGGAGGGTGGTTTTGCCAAGTGAGCACAATAGGGAATGGCTTCAACTCTACACTATGTCCTCCATCCTATTTTGATAACCTTCCTCCACCTTCACTGAAAAAGATCCTCAGAAGGGTCACCTTCTCACCATAATGGCCAAAACTTAGATGCACCAATAATATAATGTGTAGCTATATATTTCAATCATGGAATGGCTATGATAAACAACCTATAATCTCTATTCAAAATTACATGTTTTATAAAATAAAAAATGATTGTATTATATGAAATAAGATGTAAAAATATAGATTGTAGATCCAAAATATACCAACTAAACATCTACTATCATAAGAATTTGTAAAACTCAACACATACTAATAAATAAAACCTACATGGTGGTTATCATATCTAACAAGTGTAAACACTGTTGGTTGAATATTTTGTCGATCAGCGTACTGATAAACAAAATAGGTTTGATCAGCCAAATTAGGAAGATTAGTCATCCAAATGTGTAGTTTTACCACATCATAAGGGGACTGATCTCTCCTCTCATCAAGGGGAGGTTTCCTGTAGGTATGCTATATATATATATATATATATATATATATATATATATATATATATATATATATATATATATACATATATATATATACATATACATATACATATACATATACATATACATACATATATGTGTATATATAGATATATATATATATATATGTATATATATATGTATATATATATATATACGTATATATATATATATGTATATATGTATATATATATATGTATATGTATATATGTATATGTATATGTATATATATATATATATATATATATATATATATATATATATATGTATGTGTATATATATGTGTGTGTGTGTGTGTATATATATATATAAATAGAAAACAATACTCAAGGGTAGGACAAACCATCCATCTCTCTTTCTTCAGAGATGATGCATAAAAATTAAAGGAAAAACTCAATGGAAAAAACACACAGCACTCCTCTTCTTTCAGAAGTACTATTCATCAAACCATAAGAATAGTCCTGGTAGTAACAGCAAAGATGTTAGAAAGGATGTAATAACCAGAAAATTGAGATGCAGCACAAAGTCTCCACCTGAATTGCTTAAGAGTAAGATACGAAGGATAATGAGAGCACAAACTTATCTCAAAGTCATTTACGCAGAAATGGAAAGAAAAAACACTAAAGGCAATTATGGGGGCACAAAGTCTCTCCACACTTGACTCTTTAAGACACCTTCTTGACTACTGTCACTAATTCTACTTGTTGAATTAAAAGAACAAAAAAAATATTGAAGAAAAAGACATAAGAACAATTTCCTCAACAACAAAGATATTACAGCACAAAGTCTAAAAAACCATTTGCTTTCTTATTCCAGTAATAAAATTTGATCAGCAATCTGAGCTCAAAGTCTTAGTAATGCCTTACAATTTAGGTAAAGTTTCATTCTAATTGTCAAAAAGGAGATACTTATTACAATAAAAGAGAGTTCCTTATATAGCCTCTTCGAGAAGGAGTCGAGAATAGTAATACATCATGTTGCATTGGAATCTGTTAAGAAGACAGGCTAGAATTTAGGGGCATTTTACCCATTTGATTTTATCAATGCAGGGAAACAAGTTATGCTTATTGAAAGTTTGCAACTTTCAATGTCCACTTGGTGATATGATCTTATCTTCATCATTCCTCCTTTTTTGGTTAATTGAATCAAGTCCTGGATTTAGTTTGTTGTTCTATTCCTTCCCCACTTTTTGTTGGTCTTGGCCTTGAAATATGTGAATGTATTCTGGTCTGTATGTTCAAAGGTTCAACAGCTAGTTCACTGTGTTGAATTTTACATTTTCAGGTGCATCATTCCTTTATCCTCTTTCAGCTTCAGGAAGTGTCTTTGAATTGGCATACGAGAGTCTCCCGCAAGGGCACCTACCCTTCGAGGTCCTTCGTGAAGCTCTTTAAACTTTGGCGATGAACCATTCCATTGAACCATGGTTTTGAACTAACTATTGAACCGAGTTTTGTTTCAACGGTTCAAACAATGCCTTAAACTGACTGACAAACCATTTCATTAAACCAAAGAATGAGTCAAAGCATTGAAACAAATCAGATGAACCAAATGTTGAAACAAAGCATTGAACTGCTTGATTGAACTTGCCTTTGAACCATTTGACATTGAACCAAACATTGAAACTGTTGTTGATGCTTGCGGATGGAGATTTCTATTTGAACCAAGGTGATGAACCAATTCCAAAAATAACCAATTTTTAGAAATCGATTCTTTTGATTGAACCCACTTGCAGAAGCCATGAAGCCTATTAAACTTGTAGAAATGAGTTGCTGTAGAGTCCGTAGAAACCAAGTCCGTACTTTTCTCTAACCTTGAAAGAGTTTGTAGATTTTTAAAAAGCTTGAAAAATGAGGAATTTGAATGCCCAAGACAAATTTTGGAAAGGGAAGAGATAATTTTGGTCTATAAGACCAAAATAGTTCAAATTTTGTCTCAAAAATAGCTGATATTTTTGGGGGACAATAGTTGGCTCCAATTGGGGAACTTCTATCGATTACAAAAGGAATTGAAAGGAGTAGAATCCAGAATCTCTAGTGTCTTCAACTATGCCATTGGGTTACGGAGTCATGCTACCCAGAAATGAAAGGCATCAAAAATAGAAACAAACAAAACAAAACAGAATTAAAAACTATACAAATATACATATATACATATGCAATGATCTGATACTTCAAGAATTAAAGTATTTCAGATGCTGCTTCTTGAGAGATAGTGAAAATAGTGTGCCATCTTGGTAAACCAGCAAGAAGACATTTTGTCCCCAAAAACGATGACAGGCGAATGGAGCTCTCTACCAGGAAACCAATTTTCTACGTCTTCCTCTTGGTCTTTCCTTCTTTTTTCTCTATGGCAAGACGTGGTATTCAAACTAAAAACCATAACTCCTTGCTCTCCTTGTGAAGGGTTCCTTTGCCTAATTTTGACTTGCAACAGCATGGTCGATTACCATAATTAGTTGTTCTTCTAGTCCAATCAAGCACATGATTGGATTGTCCATATCAAACTCCTGACAAACTATCAAATTAACATCTCCTTTGATGTGAAGGAGTTTGACTTCTTCATCTTGAGAAATCTTTAATTTAAGCAACAGAGATTCACATCCAGTTGTGTTGTTGGTGTTTCTGACTTACAAATTGCATGAAGGAAGAATATCTCCTTGAGGAGATATCAACATAGTTCTAACTTCATCGTTGGTGGAAGAATTGTTGTCATCATTAGAAGTTGATCTCCTATCAGATTTCTCTTCATTAAAGATGGAAGATCCTTCCTTGTTTATACTGCATCCTACCGATTCTCCTAAAGTCTTGTTTGGATCAATTCCTAGATTGTCAGCTATAGGACTTTCATCTACAAAAACATGAACATCCTCTATGGTAAATAAATAATTACCTCTACCTGAAGACTCAGATAGAATTTGTCCTGTAGGGACTGATGTTTGGGTGACCACGTATTTTGTCTCAGATAGGTCTGCATCTAGTTCTCAATCAATGTCCAATTGCTCAGGATTGACTTGCATGGATTCAAACTCAGTCATTTCAATTTTGGATTCCTTGACATGATTAATCATGTCAAATGACTGGAATGGATTTGGAAGAGAGGATGGGATTTCATCCTTTCAATTTTTGGGAGGGGGAGGACTGGTTTGCAAAGCTGAAGTAAAAGGTACAAAGATGTTCGATGTACTTACTTCTTTGGTAATCATCGAGTCCTTTGATTGAAAAGAAAGAGGGGTTCTCTACTCAATAATTGAATCTATGGTTGGGGTCACTCCTCTATCTTCTCTTTATCATCCTATTGCGCTAATTGATTCTGGGACTGGGTGAATACTACGTATAATCCTTTGATTGCTTCACCTTCACTTTCAGGTTCTACCAATGTGGGAGTTGCCAACTGATTCTTCTAGATCCTCCTTGACGAGATCAGTGCCATTTTCATGCTCTAACTCAGGTTGGAAATAGGAAACATGCTCTATTTCTAGATATCCAACTATCGAGTTTGTTGGAGGTGCTTCAAAGGCAGGATTCCTCTGTGGAAGAAGAAGACAATTTTGATGCCCTTAACTTTTGGCAGCATTGCCTTGATATGGCTAATTAGGGAATGCCCTCCTTGGTATATCTTTATATAGAGGAGTAGAAGACATACTTTGTGTCATTTGCCTTTTCAAGGCTAGCAATTTATTTGCCAACTTTTGTACCATTGGATCAGTGGTGCCTGTAGATGTATATTCAGAAAAAGATGAGGACCTATTTATGTTTGGATCTCTTCTTATCTTTCCTACTAAGATGAGATCATCTTCTACCTTAGTCACCAAAAGTTGAGCTGTAGCAAGATCTATTTGACCAGCACGTCTCAAAAGAAAACTAACTTCAGGTAACTGAGAATTAATGAAAAAGCATTTGAGATTCTCAGCTCTAGGTTGATCTATTACAGGGATTCTATTTCTCAGTTTGTCAAATTTGGCTATGAAATCCCTCATAGACTCATGAGGCTATTTCTTCATCTGAGTTAGCTGGGCCAACAAGGCATGTGCATCTTTTATGGGCTTGAACCTTGCTTCAAACTTGGCTTTAAGTGTATTCCTGTCAGTCACTGATCCAGCTTACAAATAGTAAAACCAGTCTGTAGTAACACCTTGTAGTGTCTCCATAAAAAGCCTAACTATCATGTCTTCAAATTCCACCCCTATCACACCACAGGCTATGGTGAAGGCTGAAATGTGTTCATTAGGGTGGACTCTTCCATCACCAAAGAATTTGGGGAAATTCTTCCTTGAACTGAGTGGTAGTTCATGCAGGGGTGGAGTTATATTAAGTGGGCCAAATTAGTTACCCAGGGGCCTCGAACTGCCATGATCAGATTATGAACAATAAGAATAACACATCTGAGTGGAGTTTCTAGATTATAGGACAAAAATGAAAAAGAAACTGGCCCTGCTTCAGCTTAAAACTTGAGGCTTTAAACTGCGCTTTCTTTCCCAGCAGCTCTAGTTTTGTAGACTAGATAATATAATGGAAATGGATGAAAATGGAGATGGATGAAAATGGTAAGGCTATAAATGGATAATGGGTAAGACATGAAACAAAGTCACCAGAGTTTGTAATGGATAAGGGTTATAATGATAATGGGTTATATTCCCCAGCAGAGTCACCAAAAATTGTTGGTTGAATATTTTGTCGATCAGCGTACTGATAAACAAAATAGGTCATATTAGCCATAGTAGGAAGATTATTCATCCAAATGTGTAGTTTTACCACATCAGAAGGGGAATGATCTCTCCTCTCATTAACGGGAGGTTCCTTGTAGGTATGCTTTATATATATAAACAGAAAATAATACTCAAGGGTAGGACAAACCATCCATCTCTCTTTCTTCAGAGATGATATGTAAAAATCAAAGGAAAAACTCATTAAAAATAATAGACAACACTCCTCTTCTTTCATAAGTACTATTTAGTAAACCACAAGAATACTCCTAATAGTAACATCAAAAATTTAACAAAGGATGTAATAACTAGCAAATCAAGATGCAGCACAAAGTCTCCACCTGAATTGCTTAAGAGTAAGATACGAAGGACAATGAGGGCACAAAGTCATCCCAAATTCCTTTACACAGAAATGGAAAGAAAACACACTAAAGGAAATTATGGGGGCACAAAGTCTCTCCACACTTGACTCTTCAGGACACCTTCTTGACTGCTGTAACTAATTCTGCTTGTTGAATTAAAAGAATAGAAAATATATTGAAGAAAAAGACATAGGAATAGTTTCCTCAACAACAAGGATATTACAGCAAAAATTCTAAAAAACCATTTTTTTTCTTATTTCAGTAATAAAATATGATCAGCAATCTGAGCTCAAAGTCTTAGTGATGCCTTATAATTTGGGTAGAGTTTCATTCTAATTGTCAAAAAAGAGATAAATATTACAATAACAGAGAGTTCCTTATATATCCCCTTCAAGAAGGACTCGAGAATAGTAATACATCATGTTGCATTGGAATCTATTAAGAAGATAGGCCATAACTTAGGGGTGTTTTACCCATTTGATTTTATCAATGCAGGGAAACAAGTCATGCTTATTGAAAGTTTGCAACTTTCAATGTCCACCTGGTGATCTGATCTTATCTTCATCATTCCTCCTTTCCTAGTTAATTGAATCAAGTCTTGGATTTAGTTTTTTGTTCTATTCCTTCCCCACTTTCTACTAGTCTTGGCCTTGAAATCTGTGAATGTATTCTGGTATGTATGTTCAAAGGATCAATGGCTTGTTCACTGTGTCGAATTTGACATTTTCGAGTGCATCATTCCTTTGTCCTCTTTCAGGTTCAGGAAGTGTCTTTGAATTGGCAGACGAGAGTCTCCCACAAGGGCACCTACCCTTTGGGGTCCTTCGGGAAGATCTTTGAACTTTGGCAATGAACCATGTGTTGAACCATTCCATTGAACCACGGTTTTGAACCAACTGTTGAACCAAGTTTTGGTTTAATGGTTCAAAAAAAGCCTTGAACTGACTGATAAACCATTTCATTGAACCAAAGAATGAATCAAAGCATTGAAACAAAGTGGATGAACCAAATGTTGAAACAAAGCGTTGAACCGCTTGATTGAACCTGCCTTTGAACAGTTTGACGTTGAACCAAAGGATGAATGAAACATTGAACCTTCTGCTAATGCTTGTTGATGGAGATTTTTGTTTTAAATAAGGTGATGAACCAATTCCAAAAATGACCAATTTTTAGAAACTGATTCTTTTGATTGAACCCACCTATAGAAGCTGTGAAGGCCGTTGAACTTGTAGAAATGAGCCTGTTTGTAGAGTCTATAGAAACCAAGTCTGTAGTTTTCTCTAACCTTGAAATAGTCCGTAGATTTCTAAAAATCTTGACAAATGAGGAATTTGAATTCCCAAGACAAATTTTGGAAAGGGAAGAGATAATTTTGGTCTGTAGGACCAAAATAGTTCAAATGTTGTCCCAAAAATAGCTGATATTTTTGTTGGACAACAAACACAAACTATGAAGCTACATACAATAACATGTAAAACCCAAAATCATGGTCTAATTCACTCCTTCCTGGCTATATTTCCCCTTACACATTACTTGAATCTTTTCTTGAGCCTCTATCAGCCTCTCTTTAAAGTCCTTCATCCTTATATATGTGTTGCCTAAATCATATCTCGATATGGTATGTAATTATTTTGATAGTTCACATGGTTTAAAAAAATATCCCACTACAAGTAATCTATATTGTGACTCCATTGATTCTCTATTTTAGTGATGAATTTTCATCACAACTCTAATTGACAACTTCATGTCATGAGGAACTTTCCCTTGCCTAACCTAAAATTCATTTCCAACATGGTTTATGTTATTCTATGCTCAAAATTCATGGCTTCATGATGGGATAGCTACAATAATAAAAAGGATAAATGCAACCATCAATAGATTGCAATATATGTCAAGCCAAATAACTCAACAAGTGTTGTGTGAGCAACTCAATAGATTAACCTATTTTTGTGGGGCCATTATTATTCTCAGTAAAAATATGTATGGTTATTTAAAACTATATTATAATATATATTATATAATATAATATTTATATATTATATATGTGGAAAGAGATAGAGTCTTTGCCCGATCTCTATGTCAAAATCACAATAGTCATGGTTTCGATATGTCTTCATTGGTTGAAGGGGCCAACATGTTGGGGTCAGACTAACTATGGGTGATTGAATTTTATCTTGGTGATTGCAATGGATAAATTTTTTTCATTACTATGGAAATATAAAAATTAAAATCAACCATGAGTAATTTCAAATTTTGAAGAGGACATGGATACATACAATCAATATCAAGATTGAAGTTCCAAATGTTCCAAACCTTTGTGTGAAGTATGTCCTCTAGATTTCATGATAGATTACATTTGTGTCCATTGGGATTTGATCTAATGTTTGGTCATTTAAAATATTTTACATATTTAAGGAAATTGTTGGATTTACATGAGTTGCATCTATCAGAAAGGGGTACATAGCTTGCAAGGTGGAGTGACATTGATTTGATTACAAGAAGGCTCCATGCCTGATGTGTAATTCAAATCAGCATTAGAATGCCAATGATATGGAGAGAAAATATTGAGGTTTAAAAGTCTATATTTTAACTTATGTTCATATATGCTACCAATATATTGACACCTAAAAAAATTATGACAAATACATACAAAACTTGCAAGTAGTGAAAGATTTCAATGTGAGCTAGGTGGTGATTATGATGGGTAATGATAGGGTATTTCATGTGATATCATACACTATAGGACTCATATCATGCAAATGCCTTGAATTTAGTGAAGTTGTTGGATTTTCATACCCTACACCAATTACAAAGGGTTTGTACCTTGTAGGGTGGTGGCACCTTTTATTAACTATTTTGTATTTGATTACAAAAATAATCAACATTTGATTTATGGATCAAATCAAAAATACAATGATGTTGATGTCAAGGAAATACATCAAGGTTATGGATTTAATTTTTTTACTTTCATTGAGGTTGAATTTGGTACCGATGCTTTTGTAAAGTGCATGAAACATGGATGAATAAGAGGGCATAAATCCTGATACAATGTGAACATTATGGTAGAAGAGTTGTTAGTTGAGAAAAAAGGTTGTCAATTTGTAATCATTTCTAGGTGTCAGAGAGATTTGGTAGATCTAATTATCATTTAGTAGGGCATGTTAATGTCATAAACTTAAAAAAAGGATATAATCCATAAATGAAAAGAAAATACTTATCAAAAGAAACTGTTATCACATAGGATTGCACCTATCTTGATTTTGTGTTTGAAAGTAGCTAATGAAACAATGGAAAAACCTCCAAATCTATTGGAACTTGGAAAATTTGAGGTTAATCTTAGAATAAGGTTAGTTTCCTTTCAATAAAATATGATGCAAACTGATAAGATATCAATCTTGTGAAAATCTTGCTCTTTAGTGCTTTTTGGATCCTAAACTAGGGTTTTAACAAGAAAAGCATTAAAATTTGTAGAAAAATAGAAATAAGGTAATTGTACCAAATTTATATAGTGGATCTAGATGCTTTATTGAAAATCACAATAGTGTAAAAAGTAGATTGAGTTTATGTTAAGCATGAACTTATGCAAAATTAGAAATCAAAGGCAATTTTTCAATTAATCTTCATGAAAGGGAAAAGATATTTAGTTAAAATAATATAATCAAGAGGACAAAAATACCATAGATGATTTATCTTGAAACTAAAATAAAAGATAAAAACTTCCACAAAGAATTAAATAACTTGTATGATACAGAGATTCCAAAGACAAGAAAGGCAAAACTCAACTTTATTTCTCTCTAAAGGCTATAGCTTGTAGAAAATACATTCAAAATGAAAAAAAAAAATACTAATAGCAAAAAGATAAATTGGGCCATGGGGTTTGCCCATTTTAATACAAAATCTCTCATATATGAGATGTAATTAACAGAACTTGAATACCCAGTTGAAGGAGATCATGCAAATCTAAAACCCTCATGTAAAGAGGGTGAGTTCTTCTTCTAAAAGTTTTGAACTTGTGGAATGACATAAAATGACATGCACAAGTTTTGTGTTGACCTGGAAGTGGTCTTGGCATAGTTGGAGGTACATGCAAGTATTCCTAGATGATAGCTGGAAATAACTCTCCATGTAAGAAGTGATGCTAAAGAAGAAATTGGTCTTTAAAAAGAAAAGATAATATTGAAAATAAATTTTCAAATCTCTTTTACATACAAACTCTAGTGTATCAAATTAAAGTGAGACTTTTCAACATTCAAGCCTTAATCACATTTTATGAAAAGCGGAGGCATGCATTTTGATTTTATGACTTTCCACTTTTTCATTTCACATTAATCAAAATAGAAAGTGTAATTTGCAACTTGCTTTTTGTAAATTCCATATTTAAAAGATATAAAGTGAAAAATACATGTTTTCTCACTTTAAAAGAGTTACAAAAAATACATAGTTGTACTTTGTAATTAAAAATAACAATTGAAATGTCTTCAAAATGAAACTAAACATGATAGCAAGATTTTAAAATATCTAAAAGAGGGAAAAAATTTAATTAGTCTTCAGGTTAGCCTCACCTTCTTGTCACTTTCTGCTCATTGCTTCTCTAAGTAGGCTTTAAAGGCCTTGAATATTTCCTATATTCATTCTTCATCTAACCCATAGGAATAAATGTTAGATGTTGTGTAGTCTACCTATACATCAAATAACTCTCTTTGAAAAGCCCTAATACCCTACATTTTGGTTCTCATTCAATCAATTACCTTCTCATAGTTTATGAACCTATGAATTAAAGTTAAAATAAAAATTGTGTCCTTTCCAAACTCTTTTTATACTATTCTCTTAAAATGTTTCTTAACCTATTATGCTTGCTAGAGACTGTCGGTATCATCTAGTGGTTGGCATGACATTAAATTCATCATGCCTTCAATTTCATATAGCACATCAATAGCTTTATCATGAGCCTCCTTGGCTTCCTCAGTAGACTCAATTAATATTTATATCTAGAATTAGGTAGCCCTATGTAATTCCTCATGCTCTATAGAGTTCTTCAATATATTCTCAGTAATGAGGGTATTCATATCTATTGACATTATGACTATCAACTTGGGATAATACATGTTCATAGTTTGAATTTCTTCTTCATAGCTATTATAATTTATGATTTTAAAATTTCCTTCCTCTCCATGATGATGCCATAGTGCTCTAGCATTATTTTGAGGGCCCTATTTCCACTTGTAATTAGTTCCTCAAACCATTCTTTAGTAACCCTTCCTATGTAATAAATATCTCATGTGAAATCAATTGTAGCTTAATCCGGACTAATTGGTTACACTACCTATAGTTTTTGTGACATTTCACTTAGATTTATGAATTGGTTGAATACTTTGGTCAATTGATCAACCTTCCTTTTGAGTCTATCCATGGTGGCTTTGTTGTGGTCATTTATCTAGAAAAGAGAGTTGATACCTAACTGCACATCATGTTTAAGTCATCTCTTTTTCTGACCAAGGTGTATATGAGAGTTCTAGTAATCTACTTCTATAAGATCTCCTTTTGGTTTTTTGGGTGGGGGAGCTAAAATCTCCACATATCTGTCTCCCTTGTTATTAGTGGATGTTCTCGAGAGGGTCTTGGGAGTAGATTTTGTCTTCTTCTTAACTTCTAAAATTTTGAATTCCAAGGTGCTATGGTCAATCATTACCTTCCTCTTTTTGTGTACTAATTGGGCTAATCAACTAGGGTTAGCCTTTTACATATCTGTTATGGTCACCAAAGAATATGTAGCTGATATAGTTGCACTAACTGACACTATGAGCAATGAAAACTCCTAGGAAGATGACATTTTAGGCTAGTCAGGAGGTGTCTATGCAAGCTTATCCTTACTAATATCTTGCAAACCCATTATTGTATGAAGTGTTTGAGCTTCTCCAAGCTCAACTGACAACATGGATGAAATAGTGAAAATAGGAGAGAGTAGTGCAATAGAAGTAGGGATTGTGAATTTAAGAACTAGTGAAAGGGTGGAAGCCAAGGCACTAAATATGTTGATTAGGTGTGTAGGGCCACTTAGGGTTGGTGAGGTGAAAATGGTGGGTTGAGAGGAGGAGGGAACAATACTCACTCTAGAGGTTAGATTGGCCTATGGGATAGTAGTCAAAATAACTGACTCTAAATAAATGTATTATTGAGTGGTGTTGGGAATCAATGGTGATGAAATAAAAGGAATAGTGAATGGAATAGAAAGTGGGAGTGAATAAAATGGGGGAGAGGTGAGAAGAAGGGAAGATGGAGTAGGAATTTGGACTCTTATTGTATAGGGGCCTGAGTGTTCCCTGGACTTCTTAGTACTATTTTCACTTGGTTAATTGAGGTGAGTGGAGTGGTAGATAAAGTGGAAATGAGTGAAGGGAGAGGATTTGAAACTTGTGATACAATGAGAATCTAGGGTGCTTGAGGAGGAGAAGCAGTTGGTAGAAGTGTTGAATCCTCCTAAACTATATCAGTAGGAGAAGGGGGAACAATGGCTATAGGAGATAGTGTTATAAGATCTGAGGTAGTAGATCCTTGTGTTGTTGGTGATGTCTCCTCTATTGAAAGATCTATGGGTTTGTCTATAGCTTCCCCTTCCTTACTTGAATATCATTTCTTAGAATTAGTCTTAGTTTTCCTCTTCTTCTATTCAAGTCTCGCTAATGACCCATCAGGGCCCTCTGTTGTCGGTGTTATACCCTCATTTTTTTAGTTTTAGGATCTTTTCCTTGACTCATATGGTCTCTCTTGTGATTTTCACCCCCTTACTTCTTAGCCAATTAATAGTCCTATTGATGACATGGGTTGTCCTATCAAACAAGGTGAAAGATTTGAGAATTTACCATTTAACTAGTGGTAGGGGTTTCATAATGAATTGGGTGAGGTATAGTGGATCCACTCTAGAAATATCATCTTCCAAATTATCGAGAACCAGTGCTAGGTCATAATATTTTATCTTCTATAGGGACATTCTTGAATAGTCTCTCATCATGACCATTTCTTCATCATCACAATCCTCCCAATAATCTTAATAGTATATTACATCTTCATATGATGCCAAATCTAATGCATGGTTTATTTTACTGTAAGGATAAAAGTATGGCCTAGACTCTAGGGTCCTTAATGTTACTTGGCACATCTTTACTTATGTACATTTCACCTTCAAAATAATTTAGAATGTATAATCTCCAATATAATTTGGAAGTGGATCCTTGCCTTATGTCTATTCGAGGGGAAATTATGGGCCTCCACTAGATGCCTCACCAATTCTAAAAATGCCCACTTATCACTTACATAATGGAAGGTTATAGGTACAACCATTGAAGCTTGCTACCCTAATGTAGGAATATGTGGGGAATTTTATAGATAATGATCCCCATTTAGTAATTTCCTCTTTTGCTTCTCTAGAAAAACTTTCCTTATTAAGATTTGAATCAAACATGGTGATGATGTTGTAGATGAAAGCATTGTTAACTATTCTGAATTGTTGCCTACTACCCTAAAGGGTGAGGTTAGGGTAGTAGTTGTACACTCTTTTTATTTCTTTAGGTACTGAATTTAGGCCTTCAAACAATATCCCCTTATCCAAGATGTAAGCAACATATGATTTCATGTGAAACTTATTGGAGGTTTTAACCTCCAACAATTGTTGATGGAATCATTGATTAGTTGCACCTAATGTATGTACTGATTATTCTCTCATACAGTCCAACTGTATTGATATATCCATTTTTATTATCACTAGGCATTAGGACTACTAGTGACTCTATTTAATAACATTATAACATCCCCCACCTCTTCTATGAAATCAGACCTATGCATTATCTTAGGCAATTTGGTAGAGGAGTGTTTAAGGGTTTTAAGCTACTACTTATTGATTATTTTATAACATCAATCTCTCTTATCCTCATATAATTATATAGATGTTTAGGGAGTGATATCTAAATAACTCTCAAACTCAAGAATGGTAAATACTATATTGATGTAATCAGGTTCAAGGTCTAGGATATTTTCCCCTTTATCATTATGTGTTTGTCTCCTATTAGGGTCATAGTGTTGAGCTATCATCAAGATCCACTCGAGACTTTGAATAGTCATGGGAAAAGCTACAACATATGGGATTTCATAGTCATAAATAATTTGTATCTAGTCATTCTTGAAATCTACCCCAATCCTAGCCCAAAATTCTTCTAGGTCAATATGCCCTACGTCTATATCACTGATCTTCATGAGGTTAGATTCTAGGAAATAAAAATATTCAAGGCCCTTTGATTTGAAATTCATCTCTTTGGTAGACATGGGAATCATAGTAAAATCCTCCAAATATCCAACTATGGAAGTTGGTGGAACCTGGAGGTGTCTGGAGCATGTCTAATGTTCGCAGTACATGAGAGTTAAAAATATCTAACAAAGGTAGGATGTAGTTGAGGTAGTTCCACCTTCTATGGTGATTCAAGGATTTTGAGTTCTTGTTTGAAGTGAAATTTTTTTGAGGCACATTCACTATCTGTAGTATAATGGGAATTTGTAGGGGTCAAGGGTGTCTGGAACATGTTTAGTGTCTGTAGGGACATTGGAGGGAAAAAGAGCCTTGGAGGAATATTATATGAGTTTTGGGTGGGAAATATGTGCTTAGGAATATTATCTTAGATCAAACAAAACCATGAACTTTCAATTGTGAAGACCAAGAGAGGAAAATGAAAATTTTTGGATAAAAATGCCTTTATAAAGCTTAAAAAATCTTGGATTACTTTGGGCTGCCCTAGTCAATCAAAATAATCTTCTATAATATAAAAACCCTAACCCTGATAGTAAATATGCAAAATGACACCTAGTCCAAACCAAACGTTTCAAATGAAAATAAAAAAAAATGAGGCAACCAAAAGGACATGAAATATTTTTATGAAAAAGGAAGCTTGAAGTAAAAATTGATACAAAAAGGTATTATTTTAATCGCATAGGTGAGGTGGTTTTGAATTTGTAGTAGCTATCTCTTGGGTTATAATTATTATGCATGAAGCTCAAGTTTCAGCTATGAAGGTGAAAGTGATTAGATCTCAAACACACTTAGCAATTTAAGAAATGATAATTCCTTATAAATACCTTAGTCTTTATAGCAAAACCCTACAATTAATATGACTAATGGTGGTAGGTGGTGAAGGTTGGACCTGCTTGGATCAGGTCCACTTTACATGGCTTAAGATGGCTCAGTAAGAGGTGGGGTCCATCATGCACTTTGCATGTTGTGAAAATGTGCAATGTATGTTTTGATCTCCACATCCCATGAAAGGGTTTTAAATTAGCTTGGTGAAGGTTAGACATGCTTGGAGCAGGTCCACTCTCCATGGATGATTTTAATGAAATAGTGGGGAATAGATCTCAGCATATAATTTGCATGTTATAAAAACATTCAATGTGCACCCTAAGCTTTGATTCTTATGGGAAAGGTTAAGGTGGGTTGGTGGAGGTTGGACCTACATGGATCAGGTTCAACCTTAGTGAGGTGAGTTAGTGGTTGACAAGATCCAAAGTTTAGCGTGCACTTTACACATTGTAAAAACATGGAATTTGCACTCCAAGTTATGGATTCTATTGAGTGGATGCATAATGGGATTCAAAACCCTCCATGCATTTTACACTTCCAAGAACATGCAAAGTGCATGGGGAGTTCTTGATTTCATAGAATTTATATTTTGGTGCCTCGCAGGACCTAGAAGACATGAAGCAATTTGCATCTAGAGTTATGGATTTTGTGAGGTAAAGGAAAAAAGTATTCTTATAGGTCTAAGGTATTTTTCTAAAAAACAAAGGGGATCTTCCTTAGGGTTATGAATGTAATTAAGAAAAATACCAATTTGTATTTTAAAAAACTATTACAAGATGCATTACCCATAATATTTATTGTGGAGATATATCAATCCTAACCTTTTATAATTCATATGACACATGATTTAATGCACTATTACATATAATTAAGTTAGTGGGATACCTCGATATATTACATTCAACATTTAAGAAGTCTTATATATGACCTCTTTATATCCAATTATCTTTTCCATTACCCAAATTTTACTCCACCTCACTCCACTCCATTTCATTGGAAGTTAACTCCCCAAGACATGTATTTTTCACTATGAGAGATAAAACTCTCTTCTACTTGGATGTTATCTATGAAGCGAACAAGTACAAAAAATAGATTCATTAATTTATGCATAAACAAAGGGTATTGATAAACAATTTACATTCATAAATAAGAAATATTGATAAACAATGAGAATTGAAAAACAAAGGGTAATGATAAGCATATACAAATGTATGAAAAAATAGATAAAAATTACCAAGCATATGTATTGATATGTTGTCCTGAAATCATACAATGTAACAACTTATAAATGCCTAAGGAACATTTAACAACTTTATTATAGAAATTGACACACAAGATATTTAGCATGGATAATTTACTTGCAAAGTTAAGTTATTTTTTATTAATGTTGTCAATTTATTGTCAAAATTAATATAAAATCAAAAATCTAAAGTACTAAATCATATTATAGCTTGTTGGCACTCTTAATGGGTTCAGTAATAACAAAGTGAAGCCCAAATTGGGGATTCTATAAAATTTACAAAGTTATACTTTAAATATTTATGTGCTAAGTGATTACATCCTTGATACAAGGCCCATCCTTATTAAATTTACATGAAGAAATTCCTTACCAATGGAAACACTTGGTGATGATGTAATCATTACCAACAATTGAGATTTGCATTTATTAATATCTTAAATGCATGTAATAAGACATACTAATATCACTTGTAACATTTCAATATCATGAAAAAAAATTGGAAGAGCATAACAAAAATTTCATCCTTTTTATAAACCTAATTACAACTTCACATGGTAAGTACTCTCTATCAAAAGAGATCCCTCATTTCATTTCTTCTACATACAATCTTTTGTTCCTTCCTAGTCCCCATGAAATACCCAAATATCATACACATAACACATATAATTTTAATACCATTAATAAATAAAAAGAGTTCCCACAAACTAACATGTATGACCCCCTAAGTCCCCCTAAACTCTATAATATATTTACATGTTGGGTATCTCATAATATTTGATCTGGCATCATTGGAAACATGTTGTGGTCATAGTGCCAATGATGGTGTATGTTGTTCATCATTTGTATTTAGCTTTGACTTAGAAAGTCGTAAAAGAGTCTCATTAACAATGTGTTATAATTGCATAAGTGGTAAAACCATGTCAATACCACTATATGAAGCACCACCACTTCTTGATTTGCCCAGAATTCTTCTTGCTTTCAAATCCCCAACATGTTATTCATATTTGATCTTCACATTGATAAACTATCACACAAGTTATAATGCCTATCTATGAAGTGTGGCTGGTTTCTCATCTCTCATAAAATTTTTAACAAACCTTTTGTCACACATTAGTTTAAAATTACTTTAAAGAACCACATTCTCTATATTCTGATCATAAAATTCATAAGACCATAAAAAAGAGTTACATAGCAAGAACTATTTAACATGCTACTATCAACAATTGGAATATAATCAAAGGTTATCACTTCTTTCTTCGGATCATAAATAATATACATATATTAAACACACATCACTTATATCATAACAGAAAACAATACAAACGACATATATGTTGTCCATAATCCTATGCAAAAAGAATAAAACATGGTAGCTATAACTTAATATGTAGCTATTAAACAATGAATAACCAGAGCTACAAAGCAATAGATAATGTAAGTAAATAAATAGAGAGGATAATATTACACAAAAATCCATGAGAATATTTTTCATTCACCAAAATGGTCTGATTTACACTTTCTCGTATAATTGTGTATAAAATCGTTCAAATAACCCATCACATTCCTCTATGACTCTTCCATCCTTATAAACTTTTGAATTTTTTTTTACACCTCACATATTCATTTTTCCTTTCTATTACAAATAATGGTGAATAATAATAATAAATATTATTTCCCTTTACCCCTATTAACACTCACCCCAATCTAGAGACACACAAAGGCCCTGAAAATTCAATTTTTTTACAAATTTACTTCCTTACAAATGTCTTTGAGAAACTAAACTACTCCTAATCCTACTCTCCATGAACTCTTGTTAGAGTCCCTACTCTTCTACAACTTGCTCATATATACTTGCATCACTATACCCACTCTTCTACATCACTGGCTTTTTTATATTAACTATCCATTAAAATATTTAATACATTTATAGTTATACAAATTCATAAATACTTGACATGGAACTTTTCCACATTAGATCACCAAATTTGAACTATAAGGAGAAAATGTATTTAGTGATGATGTCCACTAAAATTTTTCTTATTTTTACCATCCTTTTTGGCCCACTAACCCATATCATTTGAATAAGTAAAATTCCTCTATATGCATGTCAATTTTTCCATATACTAATAGAGATATCATGCATCATACAAATATCTCTTTACTTGTTTTCTATATCACCACTTGAGGACGTTTGGATTCTAAAATTTTAGCATAATGGAAACATGCTTTCTTAACATAGACATTTATGAGTTCCAAATGTGAGTGTAACTATCGTGAGACTGTAACTTCCACTCTCCCCCTCCACATTACAAATTATTATATTCAATAGACCATGAAAATATTAAATGTATATATGACTTCTCCTCATGATAACTTTGATAAAATTACCTTTGGACCAATTATTCCCAACACTTCTCTATCCAAATACAATGTGACCAAACGTATAAATATGGGTATAATGTCTTGAACAAACATAAGCACAACCCTCAATCACCAATGGATTCATACACATTAATCATCTCTAATTGAAAATCTAAGTCACCCTAGTATGAGCAAGGCTTGTCACATCAAGTCAAAGGTAGTTATAATATTAACGATAATGACACACTAAAATTCCAAAAAACTTATATATGTTTGAAAACTCAGTCATAACTCACCCTAGAATTTGCATAATTAGACTTATATAATTGCATCATATACCATCAGCTATGAACAAATAGGAAAAATTTACTATACGAAATGAATACTATCACATCTTAAGAACTAGGCTTTAGACATGTTTCACCACTTGAGGTCCTTCAACCAAGTTTAAGCAATTTTACATATGGAAAAAATGAAACTAAAAGAGGATTCCCAAACTGTCAAGGTCTATAATTTTACTATTTTCAATGTTGATAAATATGAAACATGGAAAACTTCCCCCCATGATTACTCAACAAATCCATTCCCATTTTCAACCACTTCTATCGATGTTTGGATGAAATTTTCTTGTCCATCACAAACCCAAAAAAGAATCTCATGGTAACCATTATAACCCTAGAGGATGTTCTCAAAACTAAAATTCTCTTGAAGAGAAGTATATATGAATTTAACAACAACTATCATCAACATATTGAAGTTGAAGAACACATCTACTCTGAAATAACAATATCATTCATCACCAATAATATCAATATAAAAAAATGGGATCTTGTTCCATAAGATTGAAAACCTTGTCTCTTTCTTTAGCATATGTGTGTCACTTTACAAGATCAACATTGTACAGAGCTCTAATATCTTTCTTCAATCAAAATAGAACTGAAGAGAATCAGTCCCATGTTGTTCATCATTATACCTAAATGAAAGAGATCATTTCCAAAGTTTATAGTTCCTTAAAAAAAAGGATCCAATATGCATATAAATGATCTCATAAAAAAATAATTCTTCTTAAACATAGCTCAAAATAAATGGAGACATGTGATCTTTTTGACATGAGTAGCCACACCATTGTTAGTTGTAGTTTAGTGGAAATAAGAAATAAATAGATTTGTAGCTAATAAACAATGAATAACCATATTTACAAAGTAAGAAATGATTAAAAAAAAATAGAGAGGAGAACATTATACAAAACTCCATGAGACTAAAAGATATATTTCTTATTCATAAAATGGTCTAATTTACACTTTCTCATACAATTACTTATAAAATCTTTCAAATTACCCATCACATTTCTCTATGACTCTTCACTGCTTATTACCTTTTGACTTCTTTTTGACACCTCACATATCTATTTTCTCCATTTTATTACAAATAATGATGAATAATGCTAAATATTATTTCACTTTACTCATCCTAACAAAACATTTAACAAATATAAGCATCTTCAAGATTCATATAATCATCTAATGTTAATGAAAAGAATTTAGCACACCCTAACATCAACACTTTGATAGGGTTATCCTTAAAGAATACGAGAAAATCAAAAACTAATAATGTACATATTTACCATGCATTGTATTAATAGATTGCATATAAAGCTACAAATGAAAATTTTCAAATTATAACTAATACTACAATATAACTAATTTATTGAATAATTTATCTAATTAGGATATGTTACATATAATTTATTGAATTCATAATTTATTCAATGCTAGTTGTTAATTCAAATAGAACTCACACTCCTATACTCTGCCTCCTAAAATAGAGCATTGATTGTATTGTTAATTGTTTGAACCCTAATGGTATTCTTATTTTGGAACGATTTCAAGACATTACATATTTTGTACTTAAACGTGCATCTATCTTCTATTACTAAGATCGTATTGAGTGTGGATATTCCTATACATGACTATATGTACACAACATGGGTTAAAATTCCAAGCATTCAAATTCATTTATAGTATAAAGCTAGAGTACAAAGGTATAGATTTTAAATTACTTTATATGTATCATGTCCAATAATTATTATGAATTAAATTCATGTGGATTCACTAAATTATATGTATCATATATCCTAATTACACAAACTATCCAATAAACTGTGCATTGTATCAATGATTATTCCCTAACTAATCATTAATTATTTCAATTAGTCAACATTATAATCAATAAAAAACAAACCCAAATGTATTACATAATCTAAACTGATATGATCTTATAAGATGTTGAATTGATATCATGCTCAAGGGTTGGGTATTCAACAATGCAGATGATATAATTTATTTGGATTCTAAATTAGTCCATACATTAATTAAAAATTCATTGACATTACTTTCGATCCAATAAAAAAAATTTACTTGGAGAAGTTGAGAATGGAACAAATTCAACCAAAACAAATATAATAGTGCACTTTCACATGAAACATGAAATCCTACAATGTAATAAGAATATGTGCCAACCATAAATAATATAAAAATTATAGACATCAATATTTTATTTGTTTTGATTTTGAATATATTAATGGTATACTACCTCTTAATTTACATTGATTTCTTTTTTTTATGTTGTCCTTAATAATTCGACGTCTTATGCTTGGAGCACTTCCAAATATTTGCTTTGGCTTATAACCTTTGTATAAATTTCACAATCAACCCACAATTCATATCTGTTTAGTTATTTTATATTCATAAACTTATCTTGACATCAAAAATCTAACTCTTGTTCTTGCACAAAAATTCCTTCCATGACAGTCATCTTTTAAGAGTGTTGTTGCTTTGACACAAGATTTTTATTCCATGGAAACTTCTATATTAGGTCTTTATATTTGTCTCATTGCATATACAACTTAAGGCCAAAGTTTACATAATATTTTTTTTTTGGTACTTATTCATTGATTTTGTATATCATTTCATGCTTTACGTTTTCATTTTTGGTTCTATATTTATTTTAATGGCATACTAATATTATTTTTTCTGTAATGTATAAATAGGATCCAAAGGTTTTATAAAATTTACACTTAACAACTTCTTAATTTATTTTTGGTAGTGGCCATTGTTAAGGTCAGGCTTAAATAGATTATTTAAAACTAAGTTTTAATATTCACCATGACAATGTGGTTATGGTATTTATCAAGATAACACCACAAAACTAGAGGGTTAGTAGATGCTAGTCTTATTCCCACTATAGGTCAAGCATTAGTGGGAAAAAGTAAAAAAACACTGACACCAACCCTTCCCATTCATGAAATTAATAATAATAAATAATTCATCAAATAGGTTTTTAGTTATGCAGATAGCTTTTTCATAATAAGACTAAATCTATTTATTTTAGATATAAATTACTTATTTATTCTTATAAAGAAATAATTATATACTTTTTTTAAGTCCCATGAGTGAGAATTAATTTCTATTCAACTTTTCTCAAAACATGAAAATTAATATATTTAATTTGTATTTACCATTCTTCTTTGTCACAAGAATGAATATATATATATATATATATATATATATATATATATATATATATATATATATATATATTACACACACTCATTCTAAGTAAATAATGTATTCCTAGCGCAATGTAAACATGTTATGTTTTTTCAAATGCAAAATTGTTTTTTACCTAAAAATAGTAATTTTGTGTTTTAAACTATGCATAATGAAAAAACTAAGAATTAAGAGGATGCCTTAATAATTCAAGATTTAAATATAAAGTCAAAATCTAAATCTAAAATATTATCTTATGGATGATTTTATTTTATTGACATAAACTTTAATTTACTTTATTTGAAATTTATGTTCAACTTATCAAGTAAATAAAAAGGTTGCTCAAGACAAATCCATATAATATTTAACTCAATTCGTAATATTTTAAAAAGATAAATCAATGATTATGGAAAAAATAAACATAAGAACCACTTTACTAACAAATTCAATATTTTAAATCAATCAATAATGTTTTAGAAACAAACACAAGAATCAAACATTCACAAGAAAATACGCTTCAATCCTTATAAATTTATGTTCATGTTTAACACAATTACACATTCATTCTTCTTCTTTCAATAGGAAAACATAATAATTTAATAATTTATTCTATTATCTCCATAGAAGATATTATTTATTTCAATTCCTGTTAGTTTTAATTTTTACTTTTTACAAATACTTGACTAACTCGCTACATACTCATCAACCATTGGCATACAAGAAAACTGCATTCGTAGCATTAACAAATTATTTAAAAAAAAAACAAGACATAGACTTTTGCATTTTTTATTTAACAAAAATTAAAAAAAATTGTTAAAAATGTTTGCATGTCTTTCTAATCTAATTATCTGATTCTATCACAGCCTTAACAAAACAAAAGAACTCAGAATTTTAATACTTTCATTGTTAATTTGTTGAAAACCATTAAAAGCTATAGTTAATATAGTTGTAAAGCAAAATAAATATGTTTTTTTTTTCTATTTAAAAAAAAATAGTAATGGATCTATGTTCATAAAACTTATTTGGTTCAAAGGATATAACAATGCAACATGGTGCCACATTACTTTTCCAAAAAAAAAAAATTTGGGGTGTGTGAATTCTTAACAAGATTAGAATTAAACTAAATACGGTTAATTGTTCTATTGTTATTACTAATAATAATTATTATATATATAGTTAATATCAAAATAATATGCTTACATGTATAGGCATGATCTTTTATTTCACTTAAACTTGATTAATATAAATAAAATAAAAGTATGTATAGATTGCATCTTACTTACTTTTCTTTTCAATTATTATATATTCAAAAATAGGACAATCATATAAACTTTTAAAATTATCTTTTTAATTTAAAAATACCATTTAATTTATATATTTTTTAAAGTTATTTTCAAAAGTTCAATTTCTTTTTTTTAAAAAGTATTTTTTTTGAAAGTTTATTTTTTTAAATGTTTTTTTATGATTTATTGAAAAAAATTTAAAAAAAAACAAAAAATATTTTTAAATATATAATTAAATAATATTATTAATCACAACAAGTCAAATGCTAAGATTCAAATTTGATGGATTTTAAAGATTTGTCAAAACAAATAAACAATTTTTTTTTTAAAAAAATGCAAAAATAAAAATGAAAAAAAATAAAAAATAAAAGAAAGAAAACATATCCCCTGCTCCTACCATAAACAATATGTAATTTAGGTATTTAATAAAAAAATATATATATTATTGGGAGCATGTCTTGATTAAATTCACAAAATAAATATCTGGCAAACTAATCATTTGACACATATGAATATTCTGCATGTTACAATACAATTCCTTTGTATCTCAATGTCATAAATTTTGTCCTATTATAAGATATAATGAACACAATAGAATATATTGTCCTATATCAGATTAAACAATATAAAATATGATAACTTGAAGAGCTACCTAAAAAGTACTAGCTTCTTTGAATCACACTAACCAATACTATTATATCAACTACTTCACCACCACTTTGAAGAGTATTTGTCTTAGAAATAAAAAAGTTAAATCTTAAAAAATTATGACATATTTGACTAATTGTGATTTTGTTCTTTTATGGGCTAACCAGTTATGTATTTAAAAAACCATTTTGATACAAAACCCTTTATATATTACTACAAGGAGGGGTGTCTTGAGACAATAATTAAACAAATCATCTCAAATTGAGATAAAGAAAAGTTATGTATTGTTTGTAAGTCTGTAATTATTGTCTCACCAAAGATAATATAGAATAATTTTTATTTTATCTCTCAATAAACGATATAATTTTTGTCTTTCGAGAGACGATATAAAATACTTAATTTTTGTCTCTCAAGAGACATTACCATTGTTGTCTGTCAAGAGACAATATCATTTTAATACCAACTATTGTCTCTTGAGAGACAAAATAAATTTAATGAAAATAAATAAATTTCTTCCAGTGAAACCAATAAACAAATATCATCATTGACATGAAAATATTTAGTGATTAGTATTATAAAAATAATTAAAAAATAATTTGGATGCAATAATCTTGTGCCCACAACTTATGGGTCTACAAGCATTACACACACACACACACGTATATATATATATATATATATATATATATATATATATATATATATATATATATATATATATATATATATATATATATATATATGTATGTATGTATATATATATATATATATATATATATATATATATATATGTATATGTATATATATGTATATATATGTATATATGTGTGTGTGTGTGTATATATACATATATATATATATGTGTGTGTGTGTGTGTATATATACATATATATATGTGTGTGTGTGTATATATATAGGGTGCCTAAATGTCGTTAACCCTTTAGAGTGGTAGAGGGATTAAATTTAATATATTTCAGCAAAATTCATTCCTAGAATTATGTGATTCATCAGAACACTCCATGATCCTCAGGTTTTTTTAATCTTGTTGTCCCAAATTTCTGTGTCAATGGTACTCTTAAGTGTAAGTCAAAAAAGTTTACTCTTCTTCCTCTATTAATCTTTGTTCAGACTATTTTCCATAAAATATGATATCTAACATGGAGTTTACAATATTAATAGGAGTGACACATTAATAGTACTCTCAAAGGGGGCCAATGATTACATTAATATAAAATAAATTATTCATTTAATTTTTTTTTTTAATGAAAAAAAGAAAGTGAAACCAATGGTGCAAAACCATTTCTTTGGCCTTTTATTGTAACATGTATAACAACAATAGTCATACCAGATATTTCCTAAACATTATTTTCTGTCATTTAAGTGCCAGCACCTTGTTGTTTTTTTGCAAGAATCTCTTTCTTTGCTAAATGTATGGTTTCCTTTAAATGATTGGTAAACTTTTCAAATATTTTTGTGTTATCCTCTTTTGAAATGTGGTACTCTTAAGCCATGGAATGACCATATACACTCTGAATTTGGATTCTTCTAATATATAGAGTATCTTTTCAACCTATTTCCTTACCTAGAGCTGCAAAGGCATAAAAAATGGATGTCACATTTATTTCAAACCAAAGTTACCATACTATGTGATAATAACAAATCAAATTAAATAATAAGTCTAATAGCCCTCTCATAATATCTAAGTCAAGGGTTAGTAGCTGAAAATTGAGAGTTCATGAAAATATATATGAAACACCTAAGAATGATTGCCAAATGGGACACCATCAAGGGTTAGAACTTTGTCAATAACCCATCCATTTACATTATCAATAATTGACATGTGTTGAGTACTTGTGAACCCCACACCAAATCAAGAAATATTTCTATTAAACTTGTACTAGCACTATCTTTGATATACATTTCACTTTTAAGTTTCCCAAGGTGCAGCTTTATAGTTAAGGCAACCATATTTCTCAATTATGTTCTTGTTTAAGAGACCCCACTCAAAAAACTCCATGAGTGAATCAACCTCTCAAAGTATTAATTTTATATCCATGCAAATAAGGCATCTAACCAAGAAAATTAAACTAAATAAATAATGGTTATTTCTCACTGACCATAACAAGCATTAAGTTTCATGGTCCATTAAATCACTAAGATATCATGCTATTAGGAAATAAATAAAAATGGTTCATTAGATATAGCACAAAAACACCTCATGAATTTAGATAAACAAAGTAAAAGGTAATGTTCCTGAATGAACCTTAGTTATGTTAGCCTCTTCCACTCCATGAAAGGATCCAAAATCTTAATTTTAGTGGTCTTCTGAGTTTGTTTGTTCATCCCCATCTACTATTTACATCTTTTTTCTCAAGACTCATAGCCCTATTCCTCCATAGTGCCATGATTGTCCTGATTGATATGTGAATATTATTATTTCATGGAAAAATGCAAACAAAAAAAAAACTCTAATAATATGCACATGTAACCCTTATGTAACTTGTTTAATACTAAAATACTATATTTTTACAAGGGGCAGAAAAAAATTTATTGCAATTGATCCAAGTAGAATATTGAATACACACCTGCAGGTGACATTGTATAAAGTAAGTGACTATAAATGAAACTTGAGCCTCCTTTTGTCATCTATATACTTTACACCATGGATGAAATCAAAGCCCCTTATATTGTAAAGGAAGATAACCAAAGTTGGACTACCCATTGATGCCAAGGAAGGAGTTGACTCATTTGTCTCCTCTATATCTTCCCATAAGAAAGAAAATATGGTTTTATGCTCAAAGAGGTTTGCATAGAAACCCAACATCCATGTATATAAGAATAATTGACCCTGTAAGACACATAAGTTACTTAAGGCTACTATTTTATTCGTTACCATGCAACAGATAATGCAAACAATTCAAAGAGATTTTAATAGAAACATAACATCCTCACAAGTAAAACATCCATGTTCCCATATTTTGTGTCAATTATAAACCCTCATCTATGACTTTAAGAGTATGGACTATTATGGAGACCACAACCCATTTAAGAGTATTTTAAGTGCCTTTCCTGCCATGAAATCCATGATTTATTAATAGAAGCATATACATTTAGT
>JARHVA010000657.1:77500-90000 GCA_037957365.1 Torreya grandis | reverse complement strand
CATAGCAAAATCATTTTCATCCCTTATCAAATATCAATACACATAATAAACATAAATCATACACTAAATTTGAAGAATGTAGAGTAACCTATTATCATTACTAAACTATATTCTGATTTACACTAGTTTTTATTGTATCATTAACAAAAAAAACATAGGCTAAATATAAATAGAATTTTTCATTGTTAAAAATCAATTCTTAGCCTCCAAGGAATTAAAAAACTAATAGTTCATGCATCTCATAGCATGCTTTATATTGATGGAAAAAATAATTAATGTTAAAATATACTTAAGCAAACTAAAATTAACCTAAGAAAAACTATGCAACTTAAGTATGCTTGTGCATGGTTGTGTATGGTGGTGCATGGTAGTGAAATATCTCAGCATCAATTGTCAACATACTCTCCCTTGATGTTGAGATTTCTCACAATCTGATCTTGAAGTATCAAAAATTGATCTTTTACAACTACCTTAGTGAAGATATCTACTAACTATTGTTTAGTGCTGATGTATTTCAATTCTACTAACTTATTCTACACTAAATCTTGAATAAAATGATGCTTTAAATCAAAATTAGTTATCCTTCTATGATGGAATGGACTCTTCGCCAATTTGATGGCACTAATGTTATCACAAAAAATCACTATGGGCTAGATTTGTATCTCTCCAATTTTTTCAAGAAGTTTTCTAAGCCATAATATTTGTGTACCTACTAAGGCGACTGCAACATACTCTGCTTCTATAGAAGAAAGGGAAACTATACTTTGATTTTTTGAGCTCCAAGTAATCAAACTAGAACCAAATGAAAAATAATTAATAGATGTAGACTTCAGTCATCCAAAATACCTCCCCAATTATATTCACTAAAACTAACAAGATTGAACCTTTTAGAAGTGTATTAATAAATACTGAAATCTAGAGTGCCTCCCACATACCTTAAAATTCTCTTCACTACCTTCATATGTATTTCAAATGCCTCTATCATGTACCTTTAAATAAGTGAAAATGAATAATCAATATCAAGTCTTGTGTGATTTAAAAACATCAAGCTTCCAACAATTCTCTTATAAGTTGTCTCATCAACTATTTTAGCACCATCATCTCTACACAACACAACTCCAAAAGTAACTAGAGTGGAAACTAGTTTACAATCAACCATATCAAAAAAATTCAACATATCTTTGGCATCCTTTGTTTGAAAAATTAAAATTTCATTCTCACTTTGATAAAACTTCATTCTTAAAAAATATTTCATGAGACCTAAATAATTCATCTCAAATTCATTCATCATAGCAACTTTGAATTCATCCTTCATCTTAGAACTGCTACCCATATACAACAAGTCATCAACATACACACATACAACAATAATATCATTACCTTATTTTTTTAGTAAAAGGTAGGTTCAATATTACTTCTTTAAAATTTATTCTCCTAAAAATATCCATCAATCCTAACACACCATGCTCTTGTTGCTTGCTTGAGGCCATACAAACATTTCTTCAAATTGTAGACATGATTTTATTTTCCTTGGACATAAAAAGCTTGTGGCTACTCTAAATATACTTCCTCTTCTATGTACCCATTCAAGAAGACACATTTCAAATCCATATGATGGATGATCCATTTCTTTTGAGTTGCTAATGAAATCATCATTCTAATGGTCTCTTGTCTTGCTACTAGTTCAAATGTCTTTTCATAATCGATGCCATACATTTGTGTGAAGCCTTTAGAAATTAATTTTGACTTATGACTTGTAACACTTCCATAATTTTTATACTTAGTATTGTACATGCATTTGGTTCCAATATTCTTCTTGTCATGTAGAAGCTTTATAAGCTCCCAAGTGTCATTCATGTGAATAGAATTCATCTCTTCTTGCATTGCTTGCATCCAAACATCATTAGTACATGTATCTCAAAAATATGATGGTTCAAAATTAGATTTGGTAAGTAAACCAAAATTTAGTGTCTCATCTCTTATATTTTCTTCATGCATGATCCGGACAGCAGTTCAGGTGATAATTTGGGTGACAGTTTCACCCTAATTGATGACAATATTTCTGAGAGCCATAACTTTTACACCGTAGATCCAATTGACTCTCTGTTTGAACCATTAGAAAGATAAGAATGATAAAAATGATGTTCAATTTCATGTAGATTTAATGGATGAAGTTTGACCCAAAAAACCTAATAAAAGTGCCCTAAATTTCAATTTTAATACTGCAGTCTAAAAATAGTATGTGTCTAAAAATAGTAATTCCTCAAATTTTGTATTGTTTTAAAGTGTGGAAGTTGAACCATTTAATCTCCCTTGATATTGGGTACCTTACAAATCCTCCACCCAATTTAAAAATGAGTATAAATGAAGATGTATCCTGAAATAGAAAATCAGACATCTCTTCCCAGAGATAAACATATAGTTGTATTGTGATCTTGAGTAATAATACATCTCTTCTCAAAGAATTCATTGTTACTTTGTTATTTATGTGTTCTTGAAATATTTATCAATCATAAATTTTGATTTTTAGATCAATGTGCTTGGTTTTTACTCCTTTTTTAGATGTCACTCAATATTATTACCTTCCTTGTAGAACTAGGACTTGAATCTAGACTTACATTTGGAATTGAACAAGTAGATGAGGGGCTACTTGTGAATTTGTAGCACTAAAAAAAAAATATTAATGTGATGATCATGATCAATATAATCAATAATAACATCATTTAAAATAGATTTTGACTTCTCCATATGGCCTTTTTGGTAACCTTAAACTCCCCCTTCATCAAAAATCACATCTCTTGACAAAATAATGATATATTAGAAAATAGGCCAACCTTATAGAGGCAATGAATTTTGACTCATAACTCCATTTAATCTCTTTTACATGCCACAACGACCATATCAAAAAAATTTATTTTTCCATAAGCCACTCTATCCATTTAGATTTGATTTCAATATTTTTTGGAGGCCAAATTTGATCATCTGAGGGTCTAAAATTCATATTTAATTATTTTTTTAAGAATTTTTATTTTTAGAAATTGTATATTTTTAGAATCAAAAGACAAATTCCATTGAATTTCATCCCATAGGCTAATTTTAGTATTTAGGTTATTTTAAAAAATATTTAGAGCCATGCGTGCTTGCATGCGAAACTTACAATAAATAGCAGCTACTAAAAATAGATGTTTTTTTTTAATTTTTCAAATTTTTCATGTCAACTCTAAAGTCTGAGTTTAATCTTATTTAATCATAGTTTAGATTTGGAATTATTTTAATCAATCAATTTGAATCAATTCTAAGTATTGTTTCAATATCTTGGCCTACTAAATTTTTTCTAATTATTGATAGTTTTTGGATTCATTATATCATATCAGAGCATGTTTGAATATTAGAGGACTAAAGAATGGTGAGAGAATGAGGAGTTATTACATTGATAAATTGGAATATGTAATAGTTTCAGAGGCAAGTTCAACAGGGAAGACATAGATCATGATGAAGAAATTCAACAAGAAGAAGAACAACAGGAGTAGCTACCATCAATGGAAGAGAGGATGGTTCAAGATTTAGTAGGAAAAAATAAATGGATCAAGGTTGATGTTATATATTATAGAGGTAGTTTAAAACCAGAGGAGTCGATAGATTGGATGAATAGCATGTATAAGTTCTTCAAGTGGAAGACTATGAGAGAGGACAAGAAGGTAAAGTTTGCATGCATGAAATTGAAATGTCATGCAATGACTTGGTGGGATCACCTATAGAAATAGAGACAAATAAAAGGTAAAGAAAAGATTAGTTCATAGAAAAATATGGAGAAGAAGTTGAGGGAGAAATTTTTTCCTGTGGATTATGCACAGACCTTATATAGAAGATTCCAAATTTTGAGGCAAAAAAATCACATTATACAATATTATACAGATGAATTTTATAAGCTTTATATATGAGTGGAGCATGATGAAATAGAAGAGAGTATGCCTGTAATGTATGTAAATGATCTAGAATTTTCTATTCAAGATGAATTAAGCATGCATAGAATTCTTAACATGGAAGAGGCTTATTAATTAGATTTAAAGGCAAAAGAAAAACAAAATAGATAGAATTTCATAAAGACATCTATTGGCACAAAAAGAGGTGGATACACTCCAATAAAGGGATGAGATGTGTTTAATACCACTAGAGGTGGCTTTAATTCCAATAAAGGTGAATCATCACATGGTGCACAAAAACAAGATGATAACAGGCATGAGTTTCAATACAAACAAAGAGGAAGAGGATTTTAAAGAATATGAGGTTATATTGGTGCCAGAGGATGGTTTCTAAACTAGTGTAAATCTTATGTCTATCATAGATGTGGAGAAGAAGGTCACAGAGCATTTGAGTGTCCACACTATCGAGATCAAGAATGGAGGCAAGAATATCACCCAAGAGAAAATCTAGTTGAAGTTAAAATAGAAGAGCATAATATTGAAGTTGTACCAGCTAATGTTGGAGAGAATCTCGATAAGAAGAACCATGATCGCTCTAAGGAAGGATCAAGTGTAAAATAAAGAAGTTGGTGATGCATGGTTATGATTAAATATTTTTCAAACAAAATGTACTTTGGGTGGAAAGGTATGCAAAAGTAATTATATATGGTGGTAGTTGTGAAAATATAGTTTGTAAATAAATGATTGAGAAACTAAATTTTAAATGTTCAAATCATTCTAACTCTTATCAAAATTCATAGTTTAAGAAAGGGAATGAGGTTACAGTAGATAAAAGGTGCTTAATCAAGTTTTTTAGAGAAAAAAATTATAATGATAAAATATAATGTGATGTTATTTTGATGGATGCATGTCATGTGTTATTGAGGAGACCATGGTAATTTGATAGGAAAGTAGTTCATGATGGATCAAATACCACATACACTTTTTAGAAAGGTGGTAAAAAGGTAATTTTTTTACCTCTTAAAGAGGAAGAGAATAAATAAATCATGCTCTGTACTAAAGAATTTATCCAAGATATAAAGGTAGAAAAAAATGAAGAAATAAAAATGGTGCCAATACCAATAGATGCAACAAGAGTGTTGAATGAGTATACCTATGTTATGTCTGATGAGTTACCAGATGATTTACCACTGAAGAGAGATATTAAGCATCACATTGATTTGATTTCTAGATCAGCTCTACCTAATCAAGTAATTTATAGGATGAGTCTAATAGAAAATGTATAATTAAATAAATAGGTTACTGAATTTCTAAGAAAGTGATAAGGGAGAGTATGAGTCCATGTGTGACACCAGCATTGATAACTCCAAATAAATATGGAGGATGGAGAATGTGTGTGGATAGTAGAGCAATTAATAAAATCATAATAAAGTATAGGTTTCCTATACCTTGTTTAGATGATATGATAGATGTTGTTGCAAGAGTAAAATATTTTACAAAGAGTGATCTAAGGAGTGGTTATTATCAGATTCAAATTTGTGAAGAAGATGAGTGGAAAATTGCATTCAAGACTAGGGATGGCTCATATGAGTAAATGATGTCATTTGAATTATCTAATACACCTAGTACATTTATGAGGGTGATAAATACAATGCTATGAGAATATATTGATAACTTTATGGTTGTTTATTTTGATGATATTTTGATACTCAGTAAGACTAAAGAAGAACACTTACAAAATTTGAGAATGGTAATAGATTTGTTAAGAAAGGATAAGCATACAAATTTGAAGAAGTATAGGTTAATGCATAACAATTTGACATTTTTAGGATTTATAGTTTCAACAGATGGTGTAAAAATGGATGAAAAAAAGATAAAGACTATTACTGAGTGGCCTATTCCAAAAAGCATTACAGAGGTAATAAGTTTCCATGATTTAGCAAATTTTTACAAAAAGTTTATTTAAAAAATTAGTAGTATTATGGTGTCAATAATAGATTGCATGAAAGGGAAAGAATTTGCATGGACTAAGTCAGCCACATAAAGTTTTGAAATTTTGTAAAAGATGATAGAAAGACCAATTTTAGCATTACCATATTTTAACAAAATGTTCAAGGTTGATTATGATGCTTCATTTTTGAAAATGGGTGCTGTGATGAGTCAAGAAGGAAAGCAAATAGCATATTTCAGTAAAAAAATGAATGAGGTGAGACCGAAGTATTCTACTTATGATGCTGAATTTCATGCAATTGTGCAAACATTAAGACATTGGAGGCATTACTTGGTGCCTAACAAGTTTATACTATTTATAGATCATGAGGATTTGAAGTATATGAATACACAAAAGAAGTTAAATAGTAGGCATGCAAAGTGGGTTTCTTTCTTGAAGGGGTATACTTTTGTGTTGAAACATAAATCAAGAAAATAGAATCAGGTAGCCTTTTGTAAATATGGATGGGTAAACAAAAGTATAGAATTAGTTGGATTTAAAGCTATCAAAGAATTATATGATACCGATCCATATTTTGGCAAGATAGTTGAATAATGTAGGAATCTATTAATAGGTAGGATAAGTATTATTTATGATTAGTTTCTTATATAATAAGGTTATCTCTTCAAAGGGAAAAAATTATTCATTCTAGTTGTGTCTCTAAGAGATAATATAATAAGAGAATTACATAGTAGTAGTTTGGCTAGACATTTTGCTAAGACAAAGATAATAGCTTTTGTGGAAGAAAAATATTTTTGACCAAAGATGAAGAGAGATGTGAAAAGGTATGTTTCAAGGTGAAAAATATGTCAGGTGACTAAAAGACATGCATAAAATTTTGGACTATACATGCCATTACTAGTTCTAAGAGGACCATGGACAGATTTGAGTATGGACTTTGTGTTGGGATTCCCAAATACATAGAAAGGTAATCATTCAATTTTTATTATTGTAGATAGATTTTCTAAAATATTTCATTTCATTTCATGTAAGAAAACTAATGATGCCACCAAGCTTGTAGAGTTAATTTTTATGGATATTGTGAGATTGCATGGTGTTTCAAAAACTATTACTTTAAAAAGGGACACAAAATTTCTAAGTCATTTTTGAAGGACTTTTTGGAAGAAGATGGGTACTAATCTACAATTTAGTAGTGCATATCACCCACAAACAGATGGATAGATAAAAGTTGTGAATAGGAGCTTGGAAATTTTATTGAGATCCATAGTGGGGGAGAAGCCAAAGCAATGGGACTTGGATTTACCACAAGCTAAGTTTATATATAATAGTTCATTGAATAGATCAATAGGAAATTAACCTTTTCAAATTTTTTATGGGATAAATCCTATGGGTATGTTAGACTTGGTACAATTTCCAATTTTAGATCAAATTAGTGATGATGCAAAAGCATTTGCAGAGCTTATGCAGTAGTTGCAACAAGTAAAAAGGAAGTAATGAGAGATATAAAGTAGCATCAGATGTTAGAATAATATCCAAGGTATTTAAATGAGATTTGGTAGTGGTTTACTTGAGGAAATAGATATTTCCAAAAGGTACATACAATAAGTTGAAGTACAAAAAAATTAGACCATGCAGAATTGTGAACAAAATCAATAATAATGTCTATGAGGTAAGTTTACCACAAAATTTTGATATATCTCCAATATTTAATGTTTCATATTTATATTAATTCCATGGAAAATATGTTTAATATGATGAAAATGAGGAAGTAAATTGGGAGAAACAAGTTCTAAAGAAGTAGAAAGAAAAAATAGTGCAGGTTTTGGATATGAAGATAGTGAGCTCAAGGCAAGGGAATTAAAATAGTAATTTGGTGTAGTGGGAAGGATTGCAGTAACATGATAACACTTAGATTATAGAATGAGATATAAATAAGATTTAAAAGAAAATATGGTAGCAATACAATCAGGTCAACTCCCAAGAGCTGAGTTGTTTTCAACCAGAGGAGAATGATACAGAAAAATAGGCCAACCTTCTAAAGGCCATAATGTTTGACTCATAACTCCATTTGATCTCTTCCATATGCCAAAAAAAAACATATTGAAAAGTTTGATTCTATCTTAAAATACTCTATCTACTCATATTTTATTTTAATATTTTTTGGAGGCCAAGCGTGATCATCTGAGGGTCTGAAATTAATGTTTCATAATTTTTTCAAGAATTTTTTATTTTTAAAAATTATATATTTTTAGAACCAAAAGTCAACTTTAGTTGAATTTTGTCTCATAGGATAATTGTAGTATTTAGGTTTTTTTGAGAAATTTTTAGAGTTACACACACTTGCATGCAAAACTTATTATAAATAATAGCTGCTAAAAATAGACATTTTTTTAGATTTTTTTATTTTTTGCATTGCAACTCTAAATTTTGAATTTAGGCTTATTTAAGCATAGTTTGGATTTGTAATTATTTCAGTCAATCCATATAAATTAAATCTATGTATTTTTTTAAGTTCTTGTTCTATTGGTAATTTTCTTGTTCTTGATAGTTTTTGGGTTCATTAAATAAGCCTATTAGTGAGAGGATTGTATAACTTGTAAGCCTTAATTTCTTCTCTATATCCAATAAAAATACTTGACTCAATTTTGGGATATAACTTTTATCTCTTTTAATTAGGGACATGAACATAGGCTAAGCAACCAAAAATATTGAAATGATTAACATTTGGCTTTCACTAATATTAGGCTTCATACGGAGTCATCATGTCAAGAGCACTAGTGGGACTCTGATTGAAAATATATATTATTGTAGAAAATGCATCCCCCTAAAAATAATTGCTTAATAGCTTTGTTTGTAGCATACTCTATGTCATCTCTACCAGTGTACGATTATTCCTTTAAGCTACACCATTTTGTTGAGGTGTGTAGGTAGTGGTGAGTTACCTTTTGATGTCATGCATATCACAATAACCTTGAAAGACTTTTGAAAAAAATAATCCTCGCCAATCAATATTTAAGCATTTGAATTTGCACCCTTTTTCATTTTCCACAAGAGATTTAAACCACTTGAATGTATCAAGGGATTCATACTTGGTCTTCAAAAAATAAACCCAACACTTTTGTGAATAATCATTAATAAAAGTGATAAAATATGATGACTTACCCAAACTCTTTATTTTTATAAGACCCTAAATATCTAAGTGAATCCATGCATTGCCCTTTGAAAATTTCTCCCTTGCATGCTTTTCTTTAGCACAACCTTCACAAATTTATTTGTGCTCTTCAACCTTAGGTAAACCAAAAACTAATGCATTTGATGCTAGAATATTCAAACTATGAAAATACCTGAGATGCCACAACCAACTTGTATCCTCATATGCCATATTAGTAGGGATGCTATTATGTTCACCAAACTTCAATGGGAACATCTTGTTCTTTGTCATAGGCACAACTATAACCACTCTATTATTTTGATTCTTATCATAAATTATGCATTATTGATTTTCAAACAACACCTTATAATGTTTCTCACACAATTGTCCAACATTCAATAGATTATGCTTTAGTTATTTAGTGTAATAAATGTCTTTAACACTCTTCATACCTTATTTTGTATGGATTTCCATAGATCCTTTTACAAAAACCTCTAATGATTTGTCATCACCAAGCTAGATCTTGTATTTGAAACATTCATCCGTTGTTGAAAACAACTTCTCATTCCCTGACATATGGTTAGAACATCTAGAATCTAAATACCAAACATCTTTACTATTATTTTCAGCTTTGGCATAGGATAAAAATAAATGATCTAGAGGGTTCTCATCACCTTCTTGAGCATAATGAACACTTGTACATTATTTTAATCTGTATTCTCTTTCAAAGTGGCCATACCTGTTACAATGGTAACATTGGACTTTTTTTTAATCAAATCAACCTCTACCTCTTCCTCTGAAACCACCTCTTCCTCATGAACCACATCTACCTCTATTTCCTCTTGAGTAATTTTGATTTTGACCTCTACCTTGGCCTTGATTGCTTTTGGTGCTATTGTTGGCATCTTCATTATTTGTAATTTATACATTGGAGGAAAAATATTTCTTATCAATGTCTCTAAATGAATCTCTCAATATTTCTTCATGAGACATCAAAGATCCAACTAGGTGATCAAATTGAAGGGTAGATAAATTCTTGGTTTCTTCTATGATTATGGTAACATGGTTCCACCTTGGTGTGAGAGTCCTCAACACCTTTTTTATCACAACCTCATTGGTCACAATTTCACCAAGTATAGTCATCTTATTGACCACATCTTTTACTCTGACATAATAGATACTCACACTTTCATCTTTTTGCATCTTCAAATTCTTGAATTCTCTTTTCAATGTTTGTAATTTGACAACTTTGACTTGATCACTATGTTTGTAAGTTTCTTTTAAAGTCTTCCAAGCATCCTCAACTATCTTTGCTCTTGTAATTCTCAGAAATAGGCTCTTATCTAGATCTATTTGAATATTAAATAAGGATTGAACATTATTCTTCTTAGCCTTATTTTTAAATGTTTTATCATTAGCTATAAGGGCATTCCAATCAGTTGGCTCTGCATAACCTGATTCAACAGTCTCACACAAATCTTTTCCTATCAAAAAATTAATCATTTTGATGCACCAATAATCATACTTATTTCCATCAAATTCTATAATGGGCAAGTTCTTATAATTCAAAAAGATAAACCTTTGATGAAATTCTAAGCACTAAATATTTAACCCAAAATAAAACACCTGCTCTAATACCAATTGTAGATTCAAATATGAAACCCTCTTACTTTTAGTAAGATAATAAGCCCTTAAATAATCATGATAGAGAAAATGAATAACAACAAGAACATAGACAAATCATTTACATCCCTTATCAAATATCAATAGACATAACAAATGTAAATCATACACTAAATTTGAAGAATGCAAAGTACCATGTTTTCATTACTAAACTTTATTTTGATTTATAGCAGTTTTTATTGCCACATTAAAAAAATCAATAGAGGCTAAATATAAATAGAATTATTTGTTGTTAAAAATCAATTCGTATCCTTCAAGGAATAAAACAGCTAAAAATCCATGCATCACACAACATGCTTTATTTTACTGGGAAAAAAAAAACTAACTAAAGTTAAACTCTACTTAAGAAAACTAAAATTAGCCTAAGAAAAACTATGCGACTTAATTATGGTGGTACATGGTGGTATATTGCGGTGTATGGAGGTAAAACAGCTCAGCATCAATTATCAACAAGATCAGGTATGTTTCTCTTCCAATTTGAAGCTCTGAAGAGGGGAAAAGATATCAAAGCAGAAAATCTAAGCTAGCGTCTAGTTAGATTTGTACATAATTAGTTGGAAGCGTCTACCCAAGAAGCATTTTTGGAAGTGTGGTGCTTCTTTGTTAACTGGAGCTACCATGATGTGGAGTACATTGTTGGAGTAGAGGATTTGAGACTTTTGGAAGAGGCAGCATTGGTCAAGACCTCTGATAGAGACAGGTTGATTGTTCATGATATCTTTAGAGCAAAGGGACTAACCATGTCAGAATCCAATTGAATTATGGATATGGAATTCTGATTGGAAACTACACATGACAATTATGTATGTCTTTGACACTCGTATCCTCTACTGATGTTATAATGTTATATATTGTCACCATATATCTTCTATTTGTAGAAGATCAACCAAATTAAAGTTATTACGATTCCAGGGAGTGAATTTGAATCTGTTTATGAACTTGAAGAGATGCATTTGAATTCAATAAAAATCTCATTGAGAGTTCTAGCCTTGGGAAGTCAGATAAAACGTATCAGGACCAAGCCAAATACTTCTAAATTCAAAGAACTAAGAATTCTTTGACTATGTGGTGACATTTTTGTTGTACCATCGAATTTGGAGTTACTTTAGCGATTAACTGTGTTCCATGGCCCTGCCTTTAATAATGGTGCGACTTTGTATTAGGAAAGTCCTTCCCACTCATTTTGTTTATTTTGTATTTTTTAAATAATTTGGTTGGATTTGGAAGAAATCCCTTACAAATAATATCGGTGCAGTTTCCCAAGAGGCTATGGGTGATGAAAGCCACTACATAGGAGGAATCCCCACATTTTCAAGCATCTGAGTTTGTAAAAATAATCCAAAATTCTTCTTTAGAAGAATTGGATTTAAAATAATTGAAAACACTCCAAAGATTACCTGAACAGCTTGATCACTTAACTTCCCTCAAGGTTTGGATATTAGATGACTGGGATAAAATATAGCAGCTGCCTGAGCAGGTATGTGGACTCCGTTCTTTGGAGGTCTTCAATTTATAAAGTTTTTGTAAATTGGAACCCTTGCCTTCCAACTTTGGGAAACTGTTTCACTTAAAAAGGTTGATCCTTTAATCAGAAGTTCTTACAAAATTACCTTCTAGTAGTGGTAAACTTAGCTCCTTAACAAAACTGAAGTGCAATTGTGTGGAACTGAAAGAATTGCCTTCCAGCTTTGTGGAGCTTATTTTTTTTAACACATTTCGATTTAAATTATTGCATGAAATTTCAATCCTTGCCTTCTAGCATCAGAAAACTTGTGTCATTAAGGGATTTCAA
>JARHVA010000657.1:10000-75000 GCA_037957365.1 Torreya grandis | reverse complement strand
TGTAAGATATTAAAATTATGTTAAAAGGATTTTCAAGGAAAGCACCAACCTTAATATTTTCAGCAGCTTTAATGGCCTCCACCAGTTTGAGCTATTGAAGAATTTGGTGAGGCATGTGGTTTCTTGCAATTGAACTTATCACAACATCAAACTACTTCACTACAACTACAATGCTTCCATGATCATCAAATGAAGCCTATACATAATTCATACAATTGTACCTCAAACAAAGAAAGAACGAACTAAGTACATTAAACAAGGAATGAACTAATCAAAGAAGAGAAATTCCCTAAAATCAAATAAATCCAGTTAGTAAAATCCATAACAAATCAAATAAATGCCTTGAGAAGGAAAGATACGATTGGGATAAAGAACTTATGAAAATTCAAAATTTTGATTATACTGTTGAATTAAAAATTCCAAATTTTGATTATACTATTAAATCCATCTTTGGGGGAATAAAGTTCAGTAATATATATACAACTCTTTTAATTTTTTCATACTAGCTAGCCATTCAGGTATTGGTCCCTTTAAATTGTTATAAAAAATTACAATGATCTTGAAGGATCATTAATGCAATAGTTTGCACTGTTATTGTCATTATTGGTTGAGCAACCTCACACAAGTTGACATTAGTCATTACATTTTATGCATTTCATGGTCAGTTTGCATTTTAGGTAATATTTGATCCAGTGTTTACCACACAGATTATTTAGGCATCGTATTATTGTTCTCTTGCCTTGGGTTCTTTTGTTTGCCACTAGCAACTCCTTTGGAGTTTGGGTTTGTATTCTCGCCTATTGTCAACAAAACATGAGGACCATCATTCTTCTTTTTAAATGGGTAGTATTTGATTAAATGACTAATTGTTAGTGTATATTGATTATCCACTTGCTAGTGTTGGAAATATTGTCATTGATGTCAAAGGTCTAGCATTATTGGTGATAAATGCCTCATTACATTTAATGGTGTTTTTAATATTCATATCTTGGCTAATATGTGCTAATATCAATGAATATATTTTTTGTTGCATATAAGTCAAAAGAGGGCCCATGAAAAAGTCAAAGAATCATGGGGTAAAAGATGAAAGAGGAATGGGATGCATTTTTTCGTGAAGAGTCATCTTGAGGAATTCCAAGAGTCACCATGTGAAGACAAAGAGGTATGGTGCATATTACCATGAGGTAACACTTTGAAGAATATGAAAAGTCACCAAGATAAAGACAAAAGAGGAAAGGATGCTTTTGCTTATAAAGGGTCACCATATGACTTTTCAAATGCAAGGATAAGAAGGGTGATGCAAGTTTGGCACCATTTTCTATGAGGATTGAAGGGTCACATAGGGTGAATGCCAAAGGTCATTTGGAAAGCTATAAATAAAGGCTTGAGAAGCCATTTATAATATGCAAGAGAGTGCATGGTTTATATTTTTTTCAAAGAGAGAAAAGTAGGATATATTATAGAGTTCTATCATTTATTGAGTAAGTAACATTGAGAGATTGTTGTGTTTTATACACGAGTGGGGTTGGTGTTCATATGGGTTGGTGCTCACAAATATTTTCAAGGGGTTGGTGCTCTTATGAATTTGTGTTCACAAATAGTTGTTGTGTTGGTGCTTGGCAAAGGGGTTGGTGCTCCTGTAAGTTGGTGCTCATTCATATACTTGAAATTATTCCTATGGTTTTTTCACTTTGAGGTTCCACGTGAAAATCTAGTCTCTCTCTCTCTCTATCTCTCTCTCTCTCTCTCTCTCTCTCTCTCTCTCTCTCTCTCTCTCTCTCTCTCTCTCTCATGTGGTGTGAATTATTGTTTCAATTGTATTGCATATTTTGAATATGTGATTAAGTTGTTAATGAAAAGAAATAAGATTAAATAAAAATATATATAATATACTAATTCACCCCCCCCCCCCTCAGTATATTTTGTGCTTAACAATTGGTATCAAAGCAGGTTCCTTTTAGAAATGTTTTACAACTTGAAGGTAGATCAAGAAAGCATGATGGATGGATCACATGAAGGATTTTATATAAAATTGGCACCTTCATTTGATGGGATGAATTATATTTTCTGGAGCATAAGGATGAAGAATTATTTGATGGCCCTTGGATTCGACATATGGCAAGAAGTGGTGGAGTAATATGAAGAGCCACAAACACTTGTAACTACTGAGACATAAAAGAAGGCAAGTGGAAATAATACTAAAGATTTAAATGTTATTTTATATAGTTTATATGAATCAAAATATGTTAAAGTTATGCAATGTAAATCTGCTCATGAAACTTGGGTAAAACATGAGAATATTTACAAAGGTGATGGAAAAGTTCAGCAAACTAAGCTTCAACTTTCAGAAGATAGTTTTAGAGTTTGAAGATAGAAGAAAAAAATATATAGTAAGTTATCTTTTGTTGGTTGATCAAATAGTTAATTAGATTCAAGGTCTTAGAGAAAATTTAGAATAATCAACTGTGGTTCAAAAAGTTTTGAGATCTTTACTATTAAGATATGATATAAAAGCTTTAGTAATTAAAGAGATGAATAATTTAGCTAAGCTAAAGATGGATGAGATTCATGTCATTCTTATGGCATATGAGATGCAGACTAAACAAGATAAACCCTCAAAACGAGAAGCTACTTTAAAGACATCAAAGAAAGAGAAGGCTAAGGTTCAATAATCAAGTGATAGTTCTAACGATGATGAAGATGACAACAAAGTTCTATTCATTTGTAAGCTAAACAAAGGTACATTTAAATATCAAGAAAAATTAATGTTTAAATATTTTAATTGTGGAAAGATTAAACATTTTCTATCTAAATACCCAAATAAGGGTAATGATGACAATGAATAAGAAAAGTCTACATATAAGAAGAAATTGAAAGGTAAATTCAAGAAGAAGAGTTTGTATTATAAATACCCTAGCTCAATCAAAGATAATGGAGTCAATGATTTAGAAGAAGAAGAGATTATATTCATTTCCATACGTAAAGATGCTTCTATAAGTAAAAGTACAGATGATCAAGAAGAAGAACATGATGAAGCCGAAGTGAATCTAGAAGGAGAACTCATTTGTGCCTTATAAGAGTTAAAAGATCTTGAAAAGAAGCATCGAATATTAAAGCTCCAGAGAGATGAAAATGAAAAGGAGTCAAAGAAAATAATTAAATATCTACAAGAATATTTTGAAAAATCTAAGAAAAATGAAGAAGATTTAATGGCACAATTGAAAATAGTAAGTAAAGAATATGAAAGGTATGTTATTGAAATTTCTTCTTTGAAAATAGATCTTGAGAAAACAAATAAAGCAATCAATGATAGAGCAACCAATGATTCAAAATTTTAGAATAGCACTAATATGTTGAATAAGATATTATAAAATTAAAGATTAATGTCAGAGAAGATAGATATTAGATTTGAAAAAGAGAAAGAGGAGGTCAATACTTTCATAGACAAGAAAAAAGGAAAAAACTATGTTGAAGATCTTACAAAAGAAGAAATAAAAAGAGAAGATGTTAAGAATATAGAGAACATTTCAAACAAATAAGGATAAAGGGAATAGAGCTACAAAAGATAATCAGATCAAAGATACAAAAACAAGTCCTATTTTTATGGTTACTATTTTTATCGTAATAGATATAGTTATAAGAAAATATAATGTCAAATAAGGGCTAACAATTTTAGAAATAAGAAGAAAGAAATTGATGCAGATTCAAGCAGAAGCCATAACTCTTTTGTTCCTCTATCAGGGTTTAATGAAAAGGTCATAATATGTTACAAGTGAAACAAATTCTAACATATAGATCAGTACTATAGAAGTATGTTCGAGTTAGTCAAGAATCAATACAATTTTAAGGCTCCATTCATCAAGAAAAAAGTTTAATAGGCTCATGGTAAAAGAAACAACCTAAAAAATCTATGTTTATGTAGACAGCTTTGCATGCAAAAAATAAAGAAAAGTCATGGTTCATTTATAGTGGATTTTCAAGGCACATGACAAGAGATGAGAGAAAGTTCATAACCTTGAATAAGATCAATGGTGGCATAGTGAAATTCACAGATAATACTACTACTAAAATTGTTAGAAAAGGTACACTAATTTTGGATAATGGTAGAACTAAAAATAAAAATGTTTTGTACATAGAAAATGTTAAGCATAATCTTTTGTGTGTAATTCAAATATGTGATTAGGGGTACACACTAAAATTTTATGGAAAAGGTTGTAAAATTAGAAGAAAAGATTTAGATATGTTGGTTACAGATGCTTAGAGAAGATATAATAATTTGTATATGCTATCAGACATCAAAAGTCAAATATATTGTTTGAGTTAGATTGAATAAAGTTGGCTATGACAAAGGAGAATGGGGCACATAAATTTTTAAAATATTTTCAACATTAGCAAGAAGCAAGCAGTAAAAAGTCTTCCAAAGATTACAAATCCATTCGACACGCTTTATGAACCTTGTTAGCATGGAAAGCAGGCTAAAAGGTGGTTCAAAATAAAGGAGTACTCGACCACTTAGAAGCTATAGCTTGTTTATACTGATCTGTGTGGACCTATGAGAACTCAGTATTCAAGGTGAAAAATATTTCATGTTGCTTATTAATAATTTTTAACATATGACTTAGGTAATGTTTTTAAAGAAAAAATTAGAAGCTTTTAGACATTTCAAATCATTCAAAGCATTAGTTGAGAATGAAACCAATTTAAAAATTAAGTGTCTAAGATCAAATCAAGGATAATAATTCATGTCAGATTAATTTATTTTATTTTTTGAAGACCATAGAATAAAGAGACATTATTTAGCTGCCAAAACTCCACAACAAAATAGAGTAGTTAAATGAAAACATAGAATAGTTCAAAAGATGGTGAGGACAATGCTAAATAAATCTAAGATAACAAAGAAATATTGGAGAGAGGCAGTTGCTATAGTAGTTCATATTCAAAATAGAGCGTTATTGAGATTCAATAGTGACAAGACTCCTTATGAGCTATCGAAAGACAAACCAACAACAATTGATTATTTCAGAGTTTTTGGTAGTAGATGCTTCATAAAGAGAACCAATAAAAAGCTTGGTAGATTTGAATCTAAAGAAAATGAAGTTATATTTCTTAGTTATGCTTGTAAAATTAAAGCTTATAAATGTTATAACAAAATAACTAATAAAATTGTTGAAAGTGCAAGTGTTAGTATAGAAGAAGATGGAACACAAAGAATCAGTGATCTAGTAGACATTTCTGAAATTATTAAAGAGGAAGATTTTGAAGAATCAGATGAAGATGAAAAGAAAGAAAAAAAGGACACCAAAACTCTATCCAAATATGTTTAGATAAATCATAATAAAAGTGACATCATCAGAGACATAAATAAAATAATTCACACCAGAAGAATGATAGTAAGTGAATCTAAGCAAGTTAATTTCTCTTTGTTATCCAAAATTTAGCCTAGAACTTTTTCAAAAGCTAGACATTATAAGAATTGGGTTAAGGGTATGGACGAAGAATTAAATTAGATAGAGAAGAATGATACTTGGGAATTAGTGCCTAGACGAAAAGATCAGAATGTGATATGAACAAAATAGATTTATAGAAATAAGTTGAATAAAAATGGAGAAGTGATAAAAAATAAAGCAAGATTAGTATGTAAAGGATATGCTCAAATTGAGGGAATATATTTTTAAAAAACCTTTACACCAATGGCAAGGTTAGAGGATATTAGAATGTTTATTGCATATATAGTGTTTAAACATTTTAAAATATTTTAGATGGATGTTAAATTTGTCTTTCTGAATAGAAATCTAAAAAAAGATGTCTACATTGAGCAGCCTAATAGATTTATCTCAAATATTAGTAGCCATATATGTAGATTTAAGAAAGCATTATATGGATTGAAATAAGCTCCTAGAGCTTGGTATGCAAGACTTGATAAGTACCTACAAAATAAAGGTTTCAAAAGAGGATTTGTTGATAGTAATATCTACATCAAAATAGAAGGTGAGCATCAATTGATTATTGTGGTATATATTGATGACATCATTTTTGGAGGAAATATTGAAAAAATGATTTAAAAAATTCTAATAATATGCAAAAAAAATTGAGATGTCTATGCTTCAAGAGTTATTATTTTTCTTAGGATAGCAAATTTTTTATTTAGATAAAGGACTTTTCATATCTCAAAGTAAATATGCTAAAGAACTCTTGAAAATTTTTAGTTTTGAGGATTGTGTACCAATTGGCACACCAATGTGTATAGTAAATAAGGTGAGCAAGGATGAAGATTCACCTGTTATAAATCAATCTTTATATAGTTCTATGATTGGTAGTCTTTTATATTTAATAGCATTAAGGCTAGATATCATGTATGCAGTAGGTATAGTTGCAAGATATCAGTCAGTTCCAAAAGACATTCATGTTCAGTTTGTGAAGAGAATATTAAGATATATCAAAGGGATATTGGATTATAGATTATGGTATCCTACATGCAGAGATTTCACTTTCGTTACTTATACAGATTCAGATTCAAATTAGACAAGGTTCTTAGATGATAGAAAGAGTACAAGTGGAGAAGTTTTTTTTCTTGGTGATAGCTTAGTATCATGGCTAAGCAAGAAGCATAATTTAGTATCAGTTTCTATAGTTGAAGCAGAATATATTGCAATGGTATTTTGTTGTACTCAAGTGTTTTGGATGAAGTAAAATTTGGAAGATAACAAGGTAAATTATGATGAACCTATTTCTAATTTTTGTGATAACACAAGTGCTATTAATATTTTAAAGAATCTAGTGATGCATTCAAGAACAAAACATATTCCCATTAGATATCAATTTTGTAGAGAGAAGGTTGCAAAGCAATAGGTTAAAATAGAGTATATCAATACTACAGAGCAGATTCTAGATATTTTCACAAAGACACTACCAAAAGACACATTTGAGTATCTATGAGAGAAGTTGAGAGTAATTTATTTTACTTCCCACCATTGAGGTTTAGCATCAGTTTAAGGGAAGCTAAGTGGTAGCTCTAGGTAGGCCCTTTTCCATTAATGTCAAAGGGAGAGAATAACAGGTATAAGTACAGATACATAAATAGATACAGGTTGCTATAATAAGAGAGAGTTACTATATTTTTTTCAGATGATAGTATTTATAGGTTTTAGGATGTGGCAGTTTCAATTTGAGGTTGCCATTAGTGACAAAGGGGGAGATTATTAAAAATATTGTCATTGATGTCAAAGGTCTAGCATTATTGGTAATAAAGGCCCCATTGCATTTAATGGTGTTTTTAATATTTATATCTTGGCTAATGTGTGTTAATATTAATGAATATATTTTTGGTTGCATATAAGTCAAAAGAGGACCCATCGAGAAGTCAAAGAGTCATGGGGTAAAAGATGAAAGAGGAATGGGACACATTTTCTCATGAAGAGTCATCCTAAGGAATTCCAAGAGTTAACATGTGATGACACAAGAGGTATGGTGCATTTTTCCATGAAGGGACACTTTGAGGAATATGGAAAGTCACCAAGATAAAGACAAAAGAGGAAATGATGATTTTGCTTATTAAGGGTCATGATATGAATTTTCAAATGCAATGATATCAAGGGTCATGCAAGTTTGGTGCTATTTTCCATGAAGATTGAAGGGTCACAAAGGGTGAATGCCAAAGGTCATTTGGAAAGTTATAAATAAAGTTTTGAGAAGCTATTTGTAATATTCAAGAGAATGCATGGTTTGTATTTGTTTTGAAAGAGAGAAAAATAGGAGATATTGTAGAGTTCTATCATTTGTTAAGTAAGAAACATTGAGAGATAGTTGTGTTTTATATACAAGAGGGGTTGGTGTTCTTGTGCGCTGGTGCTCACAAATCTTTGAAAGGGGTTAGTGCTCCTGTGGGTTGGTGCTCACAAATAGTTGTTGTGTTGGTGTTTGGCAAAGGGGTTGGTGCTCTTGCAAGTTGGTGCTTGCAAACTTTGTATTCTAAGTTGGTGATAATTCATATACTTTAGATTATTCTCTATGGTTTTTCCTACTTTAAGTTTCCACATAAAAATATGGTCTCTCTCTCTCTCTCTCTCTCTCTCTCTCTCTCTCTCTCTCTCTCTCTCTCTCTCATGTGGTGCAAATTATTATTTTAGTTTGATTTTATATCTTGAATGTGTGATTAAGTGGTTAAAGAAAAGAAATTAGATTAAGTAAAAAGATATATTTTATACTGATTCATCCCCCTATCCAACCTCCCCGACCCCACTCCCCCTTCCCCACCACCCTCTAAGTATATTTTGTGCTTAAAAGCTAGTGTTTTCTATATTTTAAAATCAGTGTTGATTATTTTTGCATGACTCTCAAGACAGGATTCCATTTTTTATAATCCTAGGAATGGTTTTGATTACAACTTGAATGTAATATTAATATGAAATATCTTCTATTATTGGCTACATTTCCTCCTTAATCCCCTAATGCTTTTTTTTTATAAAATCCAAAGAGGCTTCTTGGTTTCGTTGGATTGAGAGAAAGATTATATGACTTCATGTGAAATTAGAGTCTTATTGAATGGGCTTTGGGAAAGGAATTGCATATGAGAAAATTAGATCAATGTTTTGACCCACACTTAGTTACTCATTGTTAGGATGAATGATAAAATCATATCTCCTTATATAGATAACTACAATATACATCAAGTGTTGTAGTTACATCACAAGCATAAATATCAATATAATCATTGTATAAGGTTTTTTATTGCTAAAGATAACTAGGGAAAGGGCCCTAGACCCACAAAAAAGAATTATATTGCAGCAACTGTAGTGTCCATTTTGATCTCAAAGATTCTTAACAGCTACTCTGATTATATTGCTATTCTCTAGCATCTATATTATTCTATGACTCATCTTAGGAAAGGATGATAATGAGATCTTACCTTCCATCAATGTGTGTACAGCTGTAATGAAAAACTAGTCCTTGCAGTACTAAGGTCCATTGATCGAGGATCCCAACTACTATCATCTTCTATCTCAGCAACTAAAGTGTATGTTCTGATCTCAAAAATAATTAACAGCTACTCAAATTATAAGGGCATTCTGCAACAACTGTATTATTCTTAGTCCAATATCTAGAAAAAAAGATAGATTACAAGAAAAAAGGAACAATAGAACAACATCCCAATATTCTCCTCCCTCCACACGTGCATTTCTTGATAGATAGATTTGCAAATACATATTCATCTTCTCTCACATTCCATTTGCATATCTAGACATGCCCTTCCTTAGATATTTAAAACTGTATTCTATAATTTCTCACAACATTGTAGATTAGAAATAGCAAACTGTTTGTGAAATCAAAAGTTCCTACACATTATTGTATGACTAAAGCTTTCTTATATAATACAAAACTTTTACAAGAAATCTCATTTCAACTATTCCAAGACACTTATTTTACACCATGGAATTCCACAGCATGTAGAAAAAATGAAAATACAATGCAATGGATTCTCTTTTGACACATACAAAAAATCTTAAATGAAATACTCACTCATCATATTCCCCCAAAAAACAAGACTTCCCCTGGAAACCACATAGATGTCCTAGAATGCTCTTATGTTAGAAACTCAAGATGAACTAGAGATAATTTCTCCATCCACAACTTAACTACCAGCTCCACCTTAGTTCTCATGCATGTAGGAGTTAACATTCAGTTAGTTAACTGACAGTTAGAGATCAGTTAGTTTAAGTAGTTTAGACTCAGTTCTTTCAAGGAGTTAGAAGATTAGTTAATCAATCAATTATTTTTGGAGTCAAATCTATTTATATACGCCTTGGGTGCAGCAATGTAAGGCAAGGAAAAAGAAGATTAATAAAATTCTTATTTTCAAGAAATTGCAGTAGCAATCAGAGATTCAATTCTTGCATTTTGTTATTTGCTTTGTTTTCTGACTGATAAATTGGTATCAGAGCTTAGGTTAGAAAGAAGAAAAAGCCAACAAGAGAGGCACCCAGCAAGAAGGAGGTCATAGAAGTTGTAGCAGTCGCTAGTGTGATGCACAGGGAGTAAAGAGCGTTAGGTCGTAGAAGCAGTCAATGTAAAAGATAGCACGCAACTGACAGGTGCAACATCAAAAAAATTTAAGTGCCTTGATCTTTTAGGAGAGCATGTAGTAGTTTCAGTAAAAAAAAAGGTTTAATCGATAAAAAAAAGGCACGCAACAGTTAAAAGTGCATACCTGGTAGCTAAAAGAGTGCAATTTTCTAATACATGTAAGGACCCTAATAAGCCAACTTGTCTCTTCTTTCAAACTGCTCGAGTGTTTTTATTTACTATTGTTCAAATTGGTATACGTGATCTATTAGCGATATGAGCTCCAGTGACTATGGTCATGAATTAACTTACAATTAGTGGCCGTTTAATGGCACCAAGCAGCTTAATGGGTTATTTTATGGATTATTTTGATTAAGAGGAGACTGTAACATTAAGGAGAAAAAAAAGAGGAGGACAAGAGATTATAGGAGCTTTATTTTGATTTTGAGGATCTGATCGTGGCACTAGAAATCTAATTTGGAAAGAAAGATTTAGTCACTCAGATTTTGACATGGCATTGAACAATAGTATTTCTCAGCCTCAAATTCTCATTTTTACTGGTAAGAATTATGATTTTTGGGCAATTACGATGAAAACATTGTTTTGCTCACAAGAAGTTTGGGATTTGGTAGAAAGTGGTTTTGTAGAACTCCAGGATGAGGCAGCCCATCTGGCATTAACTTGAGCACAAAAGGAAGAGCTTAAAGAGAACAAGAAAAAAGATGTAAAAGCCTCATATCTAATCCAACAGGCATTGGATGAATCTATTTTTTCCAGAGTTGCAGCAGCAATGAGATCCAGATCGGCATGGAAAATCTTGGAGACTACCTATAAAAGTAATACAAAGGTAAAAATTGCTAAATTGCAATCTCTTAGGAGAAGTTTTGAAAAATTTCAAATGAACGATTAAGATTCAATAGACCAGTTTATGGGTCAAGTGTTGAATATAGTGAATCAAATTAGATCTAATGGAGAAACTATAATGGATCAAAAGATCATAGAAATAATACTCAAGAGTTTACTGAGTAAATTTGATGCAATAGTTGTAGCTATTGAAGAAACCAAGGATTTGAAGCAATTATCTGTAGATGAATTAATGGGTTCTTTGTTAACACATGAATCCAGAATGAATAGGAATAACAACACTTCTTTTGAGAATGCTTTCAAGTCACAGGTATCATTTGGTAGAAGAAGAGGAAGAGCAAGGTCAAACTTCAATTGAAGAGGTAGAGGTAGAACTGGAAGGAACAATCTAGATCAAGGTGAACACAGTAATCAAAACTACAATAATAGAAGACGTGGCAACAATCACTTCCAGCATAGTTCACAGAGGTTTGATAAATCTAATATTCAATGTTATTATTGCAAGAAATATGGACATTATGCAAGTGACTGTAGAAGGAAACAAGGATATGTGGACAAGCAGAATGCTAATTACACAAGTGAATCTAGTTCTAATCCAGGTGAATCTAGTTCTAATCCTGGAAGCTTATTTCTCACTTGTCATGTTACTCAAGAAAAGGCTAGTGATATTTGGTTCTTAGATAATGGATGTAGTAATCATATGACAGGGAATAAAGAATTTTTTGCTAGTCTTGATGATTCTGTAAAATTAGAAGTGAAATTAGGAAATGATATCAAAGTGGATGTAATGGGTAAAGGTGTAATAAATGTTTTGGCAAAAAATCATGAAAGAAGGTTTATACCTGATGTTTATTTTGTACCTGGACTAAAGCATAATCTTATGAGTGTTGGACAGTTAGTACAGAAAGGTTATAGAGTATCTTTTATGGATAATGTTTGCACAATACTAGACAAGTTTCTAAGTGACAGGTTGATAGGAAAAGTGGAGATGACAAAGAATCAGATGTTCCCTCTTCAAATTCAGTGCATCCAAGGAGAAGAGGAAGCCCACTTCAAAACCATGCATCTAGATCAATCATGGTTATGGCACTTAAAGTATGGACGTTTACATTTTGGAGGTTTGAATTTGTTACAGAAGAAAAATATGGTGAAGGGATTACCACCAATAGAATAGCCAGGAAGTTCATGTGACAGTTATATTCTGAAAAAATAGCATAGAGAGAGCTTTCCAGTAGGAGCCTCATATAGAGCTAAGGTAATATTGGAGCTAGTCCATAGTGATTTATGTGGACCAACGCAAACTCCATCATTTGGAGGTATTACTTATTTTCTAACCTTCATTGATGACTTTAGGAGAAAGACTTGGATATACTTTCTCAAAAATAAGTCTGAAGCCTTTGGAAAGTTTAAAGAATTCAAGGCTATGGTTGAAAAGCAGAGTGGCCGTTATATCAAGGTACTTAGATTAGATAGAAGAGGTGAATATATGTCTAATGAATTTCAAGATTTTTGCAGATATCATGGCATCAAAAGGCAATTGACTACAAGGTACACACCACAGTAGAATGGTGTAGTAGAAAGAAATAATAGAAAAATCATGGAGATGGCTAGAAGCATGTTGAAATCCAAACACTTGTCAAATGAATATTGGGTAGAAGCAATAGCATGTGTAGTGTATATTCTGAATAGAATCCCAACAAAGAGTGTCAGAGATTGAATTCCACAAGAAGCATGGAGTGGTAAGAAATATAGTGCACACCATTTCAAAATTTTTTGGTTGTGTTGCATATTCTCTTATACCATCTAAATTGAGAAGAAATCTTGATGATAGAGGTGAGAAATGCATTTTTATTGGGTATAGTGAAGAATCAAAGGCTTATAAGTTGTATAATCCTATTTCAAATCAAGTGATTATTAGCAGAGATGTTGAATTTAATGAAGAAGAAGCATGGGATGGTAGCACCATCACAATTGGAACACCAATTCCACAAAATGAAGAAGAATCTGAAGAATAAAATTTTCAAGGAGATCAATCCTCTCCACAAGCAGGAACAAGCACTCCAATAATAACACCTAGGAGGTTTGAACAAGGTGAATCATTTGGTCATGCATGTCACCCTACTCCAAATTCACAAGTAAGTGATGAATCAGATCCAATTCTTGCTACTTTAAGATCAAGAATTAAAGGTAAGAAAATGAGAAACTTGAATGATATTTATAATCAAGAAGAAGAGAAACTAGATTTGGTTTCAAAGTTTGCTCTTTTCACTCATGATCCTATGTATTATGAAGAAGCAGTTAATGAGGAACATTGGATAAAAGCAATGGATGAACAGATGAATGCCATTAAAAGAAATAAAACATGGGATCTAACTAATCTACCTGAAGGTAACAATTGTATAGGATTCAAATGGGTTTATAAGACTAAATTTGATGTAGATGGAAATGTTGAAAAGCACAAGGCAAGGTTAGTAGCAAAATGTTTTGCACAAGAACATGGAATTGACTATAATGAAACATTTGCTCCAGTTGCTAGACTGGATACTATTAGAATGGTTTTATCAATAGCTACTCAAAATAATTGGTATGTCTATCAAATGGATGTAAAATCAACTTTCTTGAATGGTTTTCTAGATGAAGTGTATGTGAAACAACCACCAGGTTATGAAGTACAAGGACATGAAGAAAAGGTCTACATATTGAACAAGGCCCCTTATGGTCTCAAACAAGCATGAAGAGCATGGTATAGAAAGATTGATTCATATATGATAAACAATGGATTCAGTAGAAACAATAGTGAGCCTACTTTGTACACAAAATAAATAAAGAAGGTCAGATTTTGATTGTGTGTTTGTATGTTGATGATTTTATTTTCACTGGAAATTTGTCTGTAGACACATTTAAATCAGCAATGAAGAAAGAATTTGAAATTACAGATTTTGGATTAATGAAGTACTTTTTGGGTATAGAAGTTGTACAATCAGAGAAAGGAATATTTATCTGTCAAACTAAATATGCAAAGGATGTGTTAAGAAGATTTAAGATGCTGAATTGTAAACCAACACCTACACTAGTTGCTAAAGGGACCAAACTTAGCAAAGAAGACCAAGGGTCTAATGTTGATTCTACAACATTCAAAAGACTAGTTGGTAGTTTGATGTATCTTATAGCTACTAGACCAGACATCATGTATGGGGTCAGTTTAATCTCAAGATTCATGGAGTCACCAAAAGACTCACATTGGCAAGTTGGAAAGAGGATATTGAGATATGTGGTAGGAACTACAGAATATGGAATTTTATATTCCACAACTAATGATTTTAATTTGATTGGTTTTACTAATAGTGATTTTGCAAGTAGCATTGATGATAGGAAGAGTACTTCTAGACATGCCTTTCTTTTAGGCACAAGTGTGGTCACATGGGCATCCAAAAAGAAACCTATAGTGACATTTTCATCAGCTGAAGTAGAGTATGTAGCAGCCACATCAACAGCATGTCAAGCAACTTAGATGAGGAGAATATTGAAATATTTATTACAAGCACAGAAGGGTTCAACACCAATCTTTTGTGACAACAAATCAGAAATTGCATTATCAAAAAATCATGTTTTTCACAAGAGAAGCAAGCACATTGATACAAGATTTCACTTTATCAGAGAGTTAGTGAACAATGGAGAAATCCATTTGGAATTTTTCAGATCTGAAGATCAATTGGTAGATATATTTACAAAGGCATTAGCAAAGGAGACCTTTGATTATTTAAGACAAAATTTAGGCATTGTAAATGCTGAAGTTGTTAGTGGTAGAAATTAAGTGGGAGTGTTAAAAACTCAAGATGAACTAGAGATAATTTCTCCATCCACAACTCAACTACCAGCTCCACTTCAGTTCTCATGCATGTAGGAGTTAGCAATCAGTTAGTTAACTGACAGTTAGAGATCAGTTAGTTTAAGTAGTTTAGACTCAGTTCTTTCAAGCAGTTAGAAGATTAGTTAAGGATTAGTTAATCAATCAGTTATATTTGGATTCAAATCTATTTATAGACACCTTGGGCACACCAATGTAAGGCAAGGAAAAAGAAGATTAATAAAATTCTTATTTTTAAGAAATTACAGTAGCAATCAAAGGTTCAGTTCTTGTATTTTGTTATTTGCTTTGTTTTCTGACTGATAGCTTGGATATATCTGGATATATATAATTCTTGGCAGTCATCATTATTTCATATAGAACACCCTTGAGACTGTATTATCAGAAAATATCCTTAAATTACACAGGCTACCATGAATGCCAAAAAGGATTATACATCATACTATAGTCAGATTGCCTTTCTTAATCAACTATCACCGCATTCTTAGTATTGATATCTACTGAGACTACACCATTATCCAAAGGATAGGAGGCTGGAAGAGGGAAGGTAGCTTCAAGAGGAAGATCCACCTTCATCCTCTTTGATAACATAGATTGCCCAATGCTGAGGGCCTTCATCCACATTCATCTTGTTTCCTAACACTTGCCCAATGCTAAGGGCCTTCATTCCTTTCAAGATGAGGTTTGGATAGTGCATAACGTCCTCCCCTTCTACCTGGACAAAGCATTTGATGCCTGCATGATTCTCATGCAGGGTAACTGTGTCATCAATGTTTGACATCATATTTTCACAACTGAGAGACTGGGAGACATTAAATACATTCTTTCTACCAATATATAACCAAAATATTTTACCAATAGTTTGACTAAAATCTTTTATGATTCATTAGGAAAGGGTGGTTCCCAAATCCTATTTAGAGCAACTCTGTGATTTCTTAGACTAACCCCTCCATTTGCTCCTTGACAAATCTTATTATATTAACAATCTAGAGAGATTGAGAATGTTCAGAGCGTAAGAAGAATGTGATGGACAACTAGACCACTTCACTGTTGAAAGACCATGGGAGCCATCCAAAAATACCAATGATTTTGCTGGCAGTGCATATAGCTAGACACTTGGTGTTGACTGAGAAACTAGGTCCCTTTCCTTTACAACACTAAGAGCATGATCTAGGCTCCCACAAGTGGCAAAAAATCCAAAGGGACTGAGTTGACACTCATTTTTGAAATTTATTAGTTAAATTTATCACACCATACCATACTCATTGTTGCAGTCATACACAAACACACTGCCTACAGTCACATATGAAGCATTCAAAACATGACAATAGTTTTAAATGACTTAAAACATGTCCTACAAGATAATGTCCATCATGTACAGTTAGTTACAAAGCCAATCATTATCACAGGTATGTTTTTCCATGTATTTCCACAGTTCTATTCAATTGGAAAACAAGACTATGCATGGTCCCCCCCTCTCTCTCTCCCACACATGCACATACCCCCCCACACATGTATCAAAGTAAGAACATTAATTACAATTTTTTTATGCTTAAAACATCCTAAGAATTTCCTTCTACTATAGAAGACCCATACTAAGATTTAAGACTTCATGATAATGCTTTTGCTAGAGTCTTAGAACATCATACCATGTACAGATAAAGCAAAAGAATAAATATTCAACAATGTAACATCTTTCATTTCACTACATGTTCAAACAACTATCTCAATATGCTTACATTAGTCTTACCTACAAGAAAGCAATTTCTATATCTTTCACAGTTAAGAAGCACATTCACATTGATAAAATATCATTTACAAAAGTATAACAATCAAAAATATGATGCCATTCTACATTCAATGTAGTTGTTTTGTTTGAGAATTCTCCTACTTCTTTCTATATACAAAATATAAAACATTAAATTAAATTGTAAAAGGAATTTAGTTATCTACTATGAATTCACCTACTAGTTATCTACAGACATATATTTAAGCTTATCTTGGTGATATTGAAAAATGTAGGTGTGGCCACTGATATTCAAGTGTAAATTTCTAAAAAATCATTTTGTATTGTGAAATCCTTGAAACCATTTTTAGTTTTGTTGAACATATAAATAATAATCACTTGATTACAACAATTTTTTTTATTCATGTATGCCATACAAGCTCATTCTCTTCAAATGAAACTTTTAGGCAAGAAGATATGCAATATGTGGTGTTGTTACCCGCGGATGGTCAAAGTGATCATCACTAGGCATTCTTATAAACTCATAACAATTATGTGAAAGCTTTTCTTTTTAATAGTCTAGTTTCAATAAATTTTGCTTTATTATTTGGGTATCGTGCATTTGCTAAGGTATGAGGAGCAATATTATAGAAATTGTATGGAATATTAAATGATTACAAGAATTTGTCCTCAAATTGGTTGTGCTTGTTAAAAGTAACTCTAAAGTTTAGCATGCTTCAGATATTTCAATTTTATTGAAAGTAAAATAGATTGATCAAATTGTAAAAGATCACACATATAGGATTTTAAACATCAAAGATTCTCGTATTCTTGTAGAAATCAATTGGGATGGGCCTCACCATTTTATATGAGACAACCTAGAGTAATATGTAGCAAACTAGTCTTGAAAGGTAATGCAAGAGCATCCCGGGTTAATCAACAAACTTGCATCAACCAAAATGAGTTAGTTAGTTTTTTGGAATAAGTCCAACTTGGATTGTGAGTGGGTTTCATAGCATAGCATTTCTTGAGCTCTTCAAGACTACAAGAGAGCTTGCTTCTATGGGGATAGCACAACTTAGAGTCTATGTAGAAGTTGGAAATGAGCAATTTTGGCTATGGCGGAAACATGCATTGATAGGATGTGTAGAACAAAGAGTTATGAATGGAAAATTAAAAAGTGGGATGAAGAAATTGAGGGTTACATGATCATGCGCAAAGGACCACAAGACTTGAAAAGAAATCTCTAAGGGGTTGACATGCAAAATAAATGGTGCACACTAGTAAGATCCTACTAGATACATAGAGGGATGAATCCCCAACCCTTCACATATATAGTTTGATTAGAAAAAATGAGTATGTTTATATTTCTATTCTAATACTAAATCAATGCCCATTTTGAATGTACTTGTTTGGTAATAGTGGAAATCAAAGTAGACAACCTCTCAAGTAAATCCAGAAAAACCAATTTGGTTCATGAAAACTACAAATCAAGAAATGATTTTGCCTTTCCATCCACTTAGCATATCCTTTAGAGATGTGTAGTACTTTGTTGACATGAAAATAGTATGAACATGCATGGACTTCTGTCGACAATCTCTCTCTCTCTCTTTCATGAACATGGCAAAGACAATTTTAATCAAACACATTTCCTTTTCTATAACGTAAATCTACTACATCTATATTTCTATCAAGCTATCATGAAGAAAAGGAGGGGACATTGTTTAATAGTATCATATAATTCATTTCTATCAAGATATCATGAAATAAAAAGGAGGGGACATTATTTAATAGTATCATACAATTTAAGTGAAAAAATGGAATTTTTCAAGAAGCCTCATTTTCGTTTAGTATTTTACTACAAGGTAATAGTAAATTTCAATTGATCAGAAAATGTATTTTGTAAATGAAACTTTATTTTAGGAATTAGAGAACAACAATCTAATGGGAACAGTTCCAATGGGTTTAACAAATAGGAACTAAATTCTAAAGTGATAGACTCAAATTCTATTACAAACTAAAAATGAAAATTTGTTTTTGGTCATTTTATTGTGTTGAAACTCGAAAATGAATTCTATTTAGTTTGAAACCTAGCAAGTGGGACATAGAATTATGAAGGATTCAGATTGATCATTTGTTTATAGACTTTCTAGAAATGTGCATCTATGTGAAAGAGGTGAAAATGAATGTACCATCAAATCTACCAATAAAGGTTTGATTATTGATTTGGCAATAAGTGGTGCCATGGCATTCATCCTCCTCTCATTTACAGTTGCACTAACTATTTATTGAAGTTGCAAAAGAAACAAAGTTGAAGGATAGTATGATTTAATTATTTCACATCATTTTCTAACAATGATAAGCATTTCTAATAATAAAAGTAAACTTATGATGCTAAAAAATCCCTTCATTCTCCAATTCCAAAGGAATTGGCAGAACCAAGGTGGAGGTAATATAGTTACAAAGAAGTCAAAGAAATGACTAGTGAATTTGTTAGGTAAAATCAGACTTGGAGGATTTGGGCATGTATTCCATGGCTGCTTAAAGAATGGAGAGGATGTTGCCATGAAAGTACCCTCAAAAAAATCTAAACAAGGATCCCTAGAATTTATAATGGAGGTTTGTCTTAGTCTATGCCTAATTGGGGTTTCAGGTTCATCTTAGTGGTTGCAGGTTGCCTTGCTTTCAAGAGTGCATCATAAAAATCTTATGTCTTTATTGGGATATTGTTGTGAAGCAGAATAATGAATATTGATTTATGAGTATATGTTAAAAGGAAATTTGCATCAACTTCTTCATGGCAATCTTCTATTCCATTCTTAATGTATTGAATTAGGTATTTTTTAAGTCTAGAAGAATTTATTTACACAGTTAATTTTAAATAAAATTCTTCTACATGAATGCACTATGAACAAACTTACATAGTCTAAATTTCTCATGGCTGACTTATGGGGTCAATAAGATCCATTTTAGTTCTTAATCCACATTCTAGCGTCTTTCTCAGTGAAACCCTCTATCATGTACAACCCTCTATCATGTAGAACCACAAGAATAGTCTATCATGTACAAGCATATGCTTACCTTAGGGTCTAGCCTATCTTTATTTGATCTTAACTTATTTTTTGAAATATTGATAGGAATGATGGTGGTTTTGATAATTTTTAATTTTAATATCTTAGTTATCCTATCTGTAATGATTTATATGTTAAGTCATAAATATCTTTCATTTATGATTCATCATTCTCACTATTACCCTTTTGTTGAGGATCTTTTCTTTCCTTTTATAAATCATTGATTGTTGTTATCCCATTGAGAGTGATTAGGTGGCAATCCAAGTGTATTAGAGCTAGAACAAGTTCTTGGAGGGTGTGCCAATGCTAGGTGATAGAGTTCCAAAGATCAATAAGTTTGGGTTTGATGTTATAGAAGTTGAGCCAATTACATAGTGGAAGACAGAAGCATTAAAAGTATCTAATGTTTATTTGGACCACCTTTTCAACCTCTTGGCACAACCAAGATTTTGAAGAGAAAATCTACCATATTTATAAAAAATGAAGGAATGTAGGTCAGTTTCTTACATCACTTTATTCCTGATGAAATCAATGAAATATGATCATGCAAAAAGTATGAGTTTATATGTTTTGGTGTTCTTTCTTTATTGCTATAAATCCTTTGTTTAGAAGAGATGGAAATGTTTTGGCCTATGTTGCTCTATTGAATGGTAGGTTCAATTTTTTTTGCGATGCAAAATTAGCCTCCTTTAGTTGTACATTAGGTAATGGTCCTCAATTTTCTGGTGTATAGACAAATTATCCTATGGATCTACATGATCTTCATCTGCCAACTACTTGGATGATAATGGTTATCATTAAAGGCCTAGACATGAAGCTTGAGTCTCTATATAATTTTATTTCCATATGTGGTATTCTAGGACCAGCTAATATTGTGTGTCCAAATATTAAAAACCCGCCCAAAAAATATTCAATAGTAACTTGTAGGTCTTTTGCAGATATACAAGGATCTTTGTATATAAAAGGTAGTTTGTTGATGATCAGATCTCCATCAATCAAATTTTCTCCTAAAACTGAGTCTAATAGGTATAGGAAAAAAAATCTCTTTAGAACTAGACCAACTTGGTGATAAAATAGAGATAAATCCTAATGAGTTTGAATGATCCACTTCAGGGATGGAGGAAGTAGAAGTAGAAAAAGAAAAAAATCTGAAAACAATTTACAAATTCCTTGAAAAAGATGCAAAAGACTTTATACTAATGCCCCCTGGAGATGTCTTTTAAATGTTTTCAAAAAATCAGAAAATATGGTTTATTTATAGAAATTAGTAAATAATAAAAAGGTGACTGTCAAATAAAAATACTATAAAATTTCTCCAAATTGAAAATAAAGGGCAGATTATCATCTAGTAGCCTAGGCCCTATATAGACAAAGAAGATCCAGAGCAAGAAGTAAATACCCAATAGATAAACTAACAGTCTATGTGGCATGCTTATTGTTGACAATTTTTCCCCCATAGGGCAAATTGTCACCCCTACTATTTAGAACTTTGTTATGGTGCCATGTTTGTCTTGTGAATCAGTTTTGGGGTTCTTAAATGTGCATTTGCAGCCACCCAAGTGGCCATCTATAATAGTTTGAAAGGGTTTTCCTCCTCTTCTAAGCATCATGCACTACCAAAAGCCAAGACATACGAGTTGTAATTTTATATATTTTGTCTTCCCAAGGATATTTTTAGGCTATAAGAGGTGGACTATTTCTTCACACATTTTGTCCAAGAGATAGAGTTCTCAAAGGATTGTGTAAAAGTCCAAAAAAATGACTGACATTCGTTTAAAGTTTATTTTTTGTAGACTTTTTTATTTGAATGAAAAAGGGGAAAGCATAGTTGAGAAGACTCGAAAGGCACCTGCCCTTCAGAAAGGTCCAATTCAAAACTCCTGAAGGGTATGTATCCTTTGGGGTGGTTCACTTTATGGTTTTCAAGTCAAGACAATTCATCCGAAGGACAATTTCAAAAAGCCTAGGTGCCCTTCAAAAATCTTGAAGGGAAACTTCCCTCATGGAAGGCACTCAAGTGGTGAGAGGACCTTTCATTTTTTCTAAAAATTCCTTTTAAAAAACACCCAAAGGGTATGTGCCCTTGCAGGGGACACTTCAAGCATGAAGAAGACCTTGGCAAAAGTTTTGAAGGACAAAATCCATTTTTTTTAAGGACACCTACCCTTGCAGAGGACACTTAGTTAGTGGAAAGACCCTTTCAAAATTTATAAAAGGCACTTTTGAGGATGAATATCCCTTGCATAGGGCACTTGGTCGGTGAATTGGACCTTTTTCATTCTTTCGAAGGGTACTTCTAGAAGAACCTTACCCTTGTGAAGGGCACCTTCATAAAGTGAAGGATAAAAACAAAGTTCTTGAAGGGCACTTTCCCTTCAGGGAAAGATAGCCAAAGGAGATGAATTCTTTTAGTCTTTTTATCTGAAATAGTTCCTTCAGACAAAATGTCTGAAAGAATTTAGAAAAAGACTCGACGGAGGATATACCTGGGGAAAAGCCCAATAGAAAGAAAGCAAGGGCAAAATAGAAAATAATTTCCTTCAAACTTTTTGTTTGAATGAATTCCATCAAAAAAAACTTTGAAGGAATTCAGGAGGGACAAAACCCTAATAAAAAAGACAAGGCCAAAGCAAAGAACCAAAAGCCCAAAGGCTACATCATAAGCAAAGGCAAAAAAAGAGAAAATAAAATGCTAAGCATGGGAAAATATAAACATAGAGGCCTGACCAAAATAAAGCTTGAATCTCAAATTAAAATAGAATATGAGAAAATCTAGAGAAAACATGAAGTGAACTAAGCATGATCAATAGCATGAATAGAGACGTAAGCACAAACAAGACTGAACTAAAACTGAACAAGAAGTAAGACAAATGTAGAAATAAAGGCATGAGAAAAGATTGAAGTATAACTGAACATAGACATAAGCATGAACAATGAATAAAACAAATGTAGAATAAAGACAAAGGTAGCATGAACAAAGATCATGCATAGACTAATGTGAGTGAGTCTAACAAAGTGAACACATTTAATAAAACAAGTGTGCTTCAATTCTGAAAATAGAGTTATCTTACATGATGAATGGGCAAAGTGTTGAATGTTTCAAATAGCCAAAAATTCCATGCATGCACTCTCATTTGTCTCAAAGTTTGAAATGTTCTAGTGGTTCAAATATAATGCTTAATTTGGTATTTGCATTGATTTCATGTAAAGGGGAAACTATCAAACATTCCATCAGTTTGAGTGGATTTGACTACTCTTTTTTTGGAGTTGACTCGTTTTCAAGCCAAGATATCTATTCATAGATTTCATGCATCCAAAACTTGTCTGCTTCTTTTTCAACGCAATAAATTTTCATGCAAGATAAAATAGACTTTTGTAAACGCTGAGCTAGTTTAAGTTTACTCCCTCTCTATTTTTCAAAACCAATCTCTTGGCTTTTTATAATTTTCTATATTAATAGCTTTTCAATCTTATAAAATAGATCCATCTCTTAGTAAGACCAAACTCTACCATTAGTGAGTTGTGTAACCTCTTTAATCAATATAAGTACTATAATTTCATATTTCAAGTGTTGGCATAGTTTACATTCATTCAGCAATTTGCATATGTGGTAGATTTCTCTCCCTTCCCAAATTCTAATTCATACCTACTTGTTAGCTTATCATGTTATGCAAGTCATGTTCAATATTTATATGTCTTTTACTACTATAAGTGGATGTTAGATGGCTGCAAAGTGTCTTGTAGCAGACCTCTCTCCATCATTTTCCCTCATGTTTTTGTCATTGGATTGAACCTTCTCATGAAATACTTATGCATAGTGATCAATTGAAATAAAAGGTCTTCTTTTTGCTTTGTTTTTTAGTGTTCAAGGTTCCAAGTAGGGTGGATCAACATTCTGGTGTATCACCATCATTAGGTAGGATTTCTCCTTCAATTTTCTTTCTCATTTTTTATGGTAGTTTGCAACACAGAGGAGAGATCCTCATTGATACATCTTATAGGAACCAGCCTTCTCTGGAGGTTATTCTCACCATTGAGGCACCCATCCTCGTGAGAATATCCCATTGTTTTAACTAGAGAGAGGATTAACCATTTTAGCATGTCTTTATTTTAGGGTACAACTCTAGGTTGACAATAGTTTTTGGCACAACTAATGGGATCACAAAAATGTTTTTTGCATATCTAAAGAGTTTTTGTAGTAGCAAAGGCTATTCATCTACATCTAGTTATAGAGTTCATAGCATCATTTAGGTAATCCATTCATGCCAAAGGTTACCATAATATTAGTAAGTAAAGGTATTCCTTTTGAATTTGTAACTTATAAAAGAGCAAGGTCTAAGAGGGCAAATCCATATCCTCAAAGATAATATTTAACTCCCCTTCATCCTATCATTCTAAATACTACAATCCCCGCTATCTAGATGGCTATTATAACTTAGGCATTTGCTCCATTCAATAGGGAAAGTCCACTTAATCTAGTACAGTTTGATGACATTCTTGTATTTTCCCTCAAAAGTATTCCATCCTTCTCAAGATAAAATCAAACAACCCCTATTGAGCATATCTAGGATGTGGCTAATCTTTGTTCAATTCATAATTTTGTTGAGGATAATTTTGCTATTAGATTGCTTTCTACTTCTTTCAAAATAAAATCATTACAGTGGTATATAACCCCCCCACTTAGATCCATTTCCACTTAGAATGAATTGAGTGTAGCATTAGACAAGCAATTTGAAGACAAATATGATCACTTATCTTTAGGTGAGCAATTAACTACCATACAAAGAGCTTCTTATGAGGTCATGTCTAATTTTAATCTCAAATTCTATAAGACATGGACTAGGATACCAATTTTGATTAGGCCATCCCCTCAATATGCATTTTTATGTTTTCTAAAAGCTATTAATTTTGACATTAGTGTGGTGATACAGTCAATAGGTGGTACTACTTTACCATATGCTTATGAAGTTGCAATAAGGGTAGGAAATAGTTTGATACAAGCAGGTAAGGTTTCTCTAAGACCTCTAATGCCCATATTTCTAGAAATAAACTCTATACCAGCCACTCAAGTTCCTCAAATTCTATCCTTGGCTCCAATTCCAGCACCTCATGTTCTTATTATAGCCCCTACTAGTCAATCTAGTGAGATAGGAAAGTTCAAAAGTTTACTAAAATATTTTGGAAATGAAATAGTACAACTCAAAGGTAGCAATCTTAGTCAAATAGGCACTATCAACATTAAAATCAAAACAACTATCAGTGCTTCAAAGATAAAAGGTCTCCTTATTAGGGTTTTAGAGACAATAAACCACCCTATCAAGTAAAAGGAGCCATAAATCCAACTAAGCCATATGTTGCTCTTGATCTAAATGCTCCTTACACTTCAAAAGTCATTATTTCAACCCCATCTCAAAATAATTTAGTGCAAAATTTAGGTTGGCAGCCCTCAAATCTCAATGATGCTCAAAACCAAGCCTTAGTATCACATAACATCACCATGCCATAGATGACATAAGAAGAGTTCTCTCTTCAATAAGGTCAATATCAAGATATATATTTGACATCATAAGGGGTGACTTATCAAGTTCAAGGGTAGCTTGATGCTATTAATATAAATTGGTAGGCTGATGATCATGTTTCTTTTATTTAGAATGTTAAAACTAATGATTCAAATGGTCAAGTTGTAGCTATAACCTATCAAAAAACTAAAAGAAGACTTGTTGATGAAGCCAAAGCAATAGAAAATACTTCAAGACCTAGGTTTATTGTTTCTAAAAGTATAAAAAAATATTTTTATTCCCCCACAACCTAGGAAAATCATAATATAGAGGTTAGTAAAGTGCATTAAATACCTCTAATTCATTAGCAACAAGTACCTCAAAAAGTGCAATCAAAGGTTAGTGCATCTCAGTTCAATATTGTAGATCAAATGAAGAATTCTAACATCAATGTTATCATGTGGGATTCTATTTCAATTCTAGGGAAAAAAGATAAACTCATTCAACAACATTCAGCTCTTGAATTGTCTCTAAAATTGATTGAGAAAGAAGGTGTTGTCTTAACAAATTTGGATCAACCAACTAAGCAACAAGTGCAGCAAGGAGATAAGATGTCAAATTTAGAGAAAATTGAGGTAAAATAAAAGAAAAATTCTCCTTTTTATCTTTCTTTGATAGTGGGTGATACTTTGGTTCATAATTGTATGGTGGATAGTGGAGCTAGCAGTACAATAATGCCCAAACAGATTATAGACAAGCTTGGCCTTGCTTATGAGCCAAATACTAAATGGTTATTTCAGTTGGATGGTTCACTAGTAGAGATGATAGGCATTATAAAAGATTTAAAATTGACATTACATGCTTATCCTAACATTACTATTGAGCAAGATGTTGTAGAGGTGGACTTGCCCCCTTAGTTTGCTATATGCCTTTAAAAAGACTTCACCTCAAAGATTAGTGGATATTTATCAGTTGATTGGACCTATTTGTTATTTATAACTAGGTATGGTACAAAGATAACAATTCATTTAGAGCCTATTACATGTTTTCAAATGGAACCTTATACTTCAAGTGTTAAAAATGTAAATTATATCATCTTAGATGACATATTACAAAATAGTGATGTAAAAAAGGACTCACCTTTGGATGGAGTTATAGATTTGTTTCTTGATGAATGGGATTATACCTTACATGAGCATGATCCCTAAAAACTAAATGAAGAGGAAGGTCTTGGTGTGTATTGTCTTCATGAGAATGATGCACCGATTCTAGCCATGGTCAAAGAAGATGAATCTAATGAAGGCTTGTGGTAATTGTACTTTGATGGATCAATAAATAAGAATTAAATAAAAGATGGAATGATGTTAATTTCTCCAAAAAAAAAATGTATTTCTCTTCTATTAAATTTTAGTTTGGTTTTCAAACAATGTTGTTGAATATCAAGCACTAGTTCATAGTTTACAATGGGCTAGGAAGATGAAGGTCAATTATTTGCAAGTGTTTGGAGATAGTTAACTTGTAGTTCACCAAGTAAGAGGTTTGAATTATGTAATAATATATTGCTTAAATCTTACAAACACAGAGTTTGGGAATTACTTGAAGATTTTTAGGCTTTTAATATTTGGGTAATACCAAGAGATAGGAATAAACATGCTGATAGGTTGGTTGTTGTTGGGGCACCATTTAAAATTCTAGATGATGTCAAAAGTGACAATTTTTAGTCACATATAAAGGTAGTTGTAAGGTCTTTGGTTCTAGATAACCAAGAGAATTGGTATGTATTTGAGAATGACAATCAAATTATGAGATTTTTGCAGGAAGAGGCTGAGTTTTCTTCAAGAAATTAGTCTAAACACTTATAGAAGTATGGTGATCAGATTATATGACTGAAAATAAATAGGCTACCCATGGGATTGATCACTCTTGAAAATATTTTTAGTGAATATGATGAGCTAAGGAACAAGAAATCATCCTTGTCAACAAAGGAAGAGTACTATGCCAATGTAGAGATTACAATTGGTAAAATTTTGAAATTGAGCAAGGTATGCACTCCTCCACAAAAGAAAGCTTTCATTAATTTATGCACATGTTTTGATTATATATTTGCATGTCAGTATAGTGATCTTAAAGGTTTTGATCCAAGTTTGGCTCAACACACCATTGAATTAGAAGAGGAAACTAAACCAGTGAGACAAAGACAAAGGCCAATCAATCTAAATCTTGAGCCTTTGATGAGAGCTGAGCTTCACGAGCTCATAGAATCAACTATTATATCTCCAATCAAGCACTCAACTTGGGTGGTGAACCTCGTTCTAGTACTAAAAAATAATGGTGAGATTCATTTGTGTGTTGATGTCCATGATTTAAACAGGGCTTCACTTAAAGACCACTATCCATTGCCATCAATGGAACAAACTTTACATCTTGTCGTAAGTTCAGAGAGGTTTTCCATGTTGGATGGATATAGTGGTTACAATCATATTTTGGTAAAAAAAAGAGGACCAATTCAAGACAACCTTCATGACTAAGTGGGGAACATTTGCATACAAAAAGATGTCATTCAGTTCGTTTAATGTTAGAGAAACCTTTCAGAGAGCCATGGATATGGCCTTTCAAGGACTTCTTAACAAGTTTGTGCTTGTTTATTTGGATGATAAAATAGTATTTTTAAAAGATGTATAAGATCACATGGTTCATCTCAAGTAAGTTTTTGAAACATGTAAGCAATTTGGGATATCTCTAAATCCCCAAAAGTGTGTATTTTCAATTCATGAAGGTAAGCTTCTTGGACATGTTTCAAAGCATGGTTTAAACATAGATTATAAAAGGACTCAATCCATTCTTCCACTCTCCTTGTCTAAGAGCAAAAAGGCTTTGCAAAAAAAATTTAGAAAAAACAACTTTATAAGGAGATACATGCCAGATTTCACTACTGTAGCTAAACCACTTACAACCATGCTAAAGAAAAATTAGAACTTCAACTGATCCAAAGAGGGAGTAAAAGGATTTGAAGATCTTAAGAAAGACATAGCAAGTGCTCCTATGCTTTAAAATATAGATTTTATAAAAGATTTTATTTTGTATAAGTATGCTAATATAGACACCATTTCAGGCATTCTTATGTAGTAGAATAATGAGGATTTGGATCAGCAAATAGCTTTCTATGGCTAAGTCTTGGAAGAGTATGAAATAAAGTATTCTTTTTTAAAAAAGCATGTCCTTTTAGCTATAAGATGTTTGAACAAATTTAGGTACTTGTTGTATAATAATAAAATACATCTAATGGTTGCTCATCCAAGCATCAAAGAATTTCTTCTGAATAAAGACACAAATGAGAAGAAATCTAGTTAGATAACTAAGGTAATGGAATATGATGTAGTTATTAAGGTTACAAAGATAGTTAGAGGTAATAGAGTTTGTGAGCATCTAGCTCAAGACTTGCAAGAAACTAATGAAGCTATTTTATTGCCAAATGATGAAGAGATTGTTTTTGTTGACACTGCACCTTTCAGCTGGTTTCATTATTTGATAAGCTATCTACAAGATGGTTTTTACCTCTCTCACCTAAGTGCTTCAAACTGAAGGTATTTCAAATTGCAATTAATTTCATTCTTATTCATTGATAGTGTTTTATTCAAAAAGGATATTAATGTAATGTTACTAAGGTGTGTGGAACCAAGCCAAACTCAAAGATTACTTAAGTAATTCTAAGATGGACATGGTGGATGACACTTTTTCATAAGAACTAAAGCACTTAAAATCATAAGAGGTGGGTACTATTGGCCTACTATATTTTGCAATTGTCATACATGGGTTACAAAGTGGAAACAATGTGTTATGTTTGTAGGAAAACTTAAACTCACAGCCTTACCCCTTCAGCCAATTGTAGTGGATTAATATTTTGTTTAGTGGGGATTATAATTTATTATTTTCATTAATCCTCCTTCAAATTTAGGACATAAGTGGATTCTAACAGCTATGGATTACTTCACATGTTGGACAGAAGTAATTGCATTAAAAGAAGCAAATGAAACTAATGTTCTTTATTTATATGAAGGTTTGCTTACTAGGTTTGGAGTTCTTTCAACCATTATTTCTGACAATGCAATGGTTTTTTTGGGATCTAGGATCAGCCAATGGGCTGTCCAACACAAATTTTATCTCAGCACTTCATCAAACTATTATCCACAAGGAAATGGCCTTGCTGAATCTATAAACAAGAACCTCTTAAGGATCATAAAAATGACTATTAAAGATAATCAGAGGTCATAGCATCTCAAGTTGAAGTCATCTCTATGGGCTGATAGGATCACCTACAAGAGGTCAATAGCTAACTCTCCATACAAGCTAGTATATGGTAAGGAAGCAAGGTTACTTATTTCTCTTAAATTTCTAGTTTTAGAACTAGTGCATTGACTTGAGTTGTTAGAGAATGAGCCTATGGAAATTAGGTATGCAGAGATTATATTGTTGGAAGAGATAAGAAATCAATCTATGATAGCCATAGAAAGTCATCAGGCACAGGTGAAAGAATGTTTGACAAAGGAGCTTCCTCATGAAGCTTCAATAAAGAAGATTTGGTCCTCAAGTGGGATGACGATTGAGCCAAACTAGGTAGGCACATGAAGTTTTATTCCCTTTGAAGTGGCCCATACATGATCTCAAGTTGAAAATCCCACAATGCCTTCTAATTTTCCAAGATGGATGGCCAAGAGCTTCCAATCCCAGTCAATGGGATATATATAAAACATTACTATTGAAGAGCAAAGCTCTATGTACATGGTTAGTTGTTTTTTATATCCTCCAAGTGTTGTTAAAGCATAGTAGTTTGCTTCAGTTTTGTCCAATAAGTGCTTATTTGCACATTTACTTCTTATTTAGATTTTTTGCTTTCATGTTTTTCCCTTCCTATTTTGAGGGAGAAGGTTACTTCAGCCAAGATCAAGAGGATATTTTTAGTCAAAAATTAGGATCACCATTTGGGAGTTAAAATAGCATCTATATAGTCTGAGTTCTCTAGCATAGAAGGCATGCTTCCTAGTTGAGTCACCAAAAATGTTGACAATTTTTCCACCACAAGGCAAATTATCACCCCTACTATTCATAACTTTGTATGGTGCCATGTTTGTCTTGTGAATCAATTTTGGGTTTCTTAAATGTGCATCTGTAGCCATCTAAGTGGCCATCTACATCATTCTGAAAGGGTTTTCCTCCTCTTCAAAGCATTATGTAAAACCAAAAGCCAAGACATACAAGATATAAGTTTATTTATTTTGTATTCCCATGGAGTTTTTTGGGCTATAAGAGGTGGAGTATTTCTTTGGACATTTTGTCTGAGAGAAAGAGCTCTCAAAGGATTGTGTAAAAGTCCAAAAAAATGACTAAGTGGCAGTCATTCAAAGTTTATTTTCTTCAAAAAAAAAATTTCAAATGAAAAAAGGAAAAGCATAGTTTAGAAGACTCAAAGGGCACCTACCCTTCGGGAAGGTCCAATCCAAAAGTCTCAATGTGTATGTACCCTTTGGGTTGGTTCACTTTACAATTTTAAAGTCAAGACAATTCATTTGAAGGACAATTTCAAAAAGCTTGGGTGCCCTTCAAAAAGCCTAAAAGGAAACTACCCTTGTGGAAGGCACTCAGGTGGTGACAGGACCTTTCATTTTTATTGAAGGGTCATTTTCAGAAACCTCGAAGGGTATGTACCCTTGTAGGGGACACTTCAAGCATGAAAAAGACCTTGGCAAAAGTTTTGAAGGATAAAATCCATTTTTCTAAGGACATCTACCCTTACAGAGGGCACTTGGTCAGTGGTAGGACCCTTTCAAAAGTTTTGAAAGGCACTATTGAAGACAAATAGCCCTTGTAGAGGGCAACTGGTCGGTAAAGTGGACCTTTTACATTCTTCTTAAGGGTACTTCTGGAAGAACCTTACCCTTGCAAAGGGTACCTTCATAAAGTGAAGGAAAATAACAAATATCTTGAAGGGCACTTGCCCTTCAGAGAAAGATATCCAAAGGAGACAAATTACTTCAGATTTTTTGTCTGAATGAATTCCTTTAGATAAAAAGTCTGAAGGAATTTAGAAAAAGCCCTGACAATGGATATACTTGGGAAAAAGCCTAATAGAAATAGAGCAAAGGCAAAAATGAAAAAGAATTTCCTTTGGAATTTTTTTCCAAAGGAATTCAGGAGGGGAAAAATCTAGATAGAAAAGCCAAGGCCATAAATAAAGAATAAAACCCTGAATACCAAAGCGTAAGCAAAGGCCAAAAAAGAGAGAAAATTTACAAACATAAGAAAATATAAACATAGAGGACCAACCAAAATAAAACCTGAATCCTAAATTAAAGTAGAACACAAGAAAAACCAGGTAAAACATGAAGTGAACTGAGCATGCTCAATAGCATGAACAGAGACGTAAGCACAAACATGACTGAACTAGAACTAAACAAGAAGTAACATAAATGTAGAAATAGAGGCATGAACAAAGACTACAGCGGAATTGAACATAGACATAAGCATAAATAGTGAATAACATAAACATTTAATAAAGACAAAGGTAGGATGAACAAAGATCATACGCAAACTAACGTGAGTGACTCCAATGAAGTCAGCTTGTTTAAGAAAAAAACATGCTTCAGTTCTAAAAATAGAGTTATCTTGCATGATTAAATGACAAAGTGTTGAATGTTTCAAATAGCCAAAAATTACATACATGCAATCTCATTTGTCTCAAAGATTAAAACATTCCTGTAGTTCAAACATAATGCTTAATTTGGTATTTTCATTGATTTCATGCAAAGGGGAGACTTTCAAACATTCTAGCAATTCAATTGGATTTGACTACTCTTATTTTGGAGTTGATTGGTTTTCAAGTCAAGACATCTATACGTATATTTCATGCATCCAAAGCTTGTCTTCTTCTTCTTCTTCTTCTTCTTTTCCAATGCAAGGAATTTTCATGCAAGACAAAATACATTTTTGTAAAGGCTAAGTTGGTTTGAGTTTACTCCCTTTCTATTTTTCAATGCCAATCTCTTGCCTTTTTGTAATTTTCTATAGTAATGACTTTTCAACCTTGTAAAATGGATCCCTCTCTTGGTAAGACCAGACTCTACCGTTGGTGAGTTGTGTAACCTCTTTAATCAATAGAAGGACTATACTTTTAGATTTCAAGTGCTAACATAGTGTACATTCATTCAACATTTTGCATATGTGGTAGATTTCTCTTCCTTCCTAAATTTTGATTCATACCTAATTTCTAGTTTATCATGTTATGTAGGTCATGTTCAGTATTTTATATGTCTTTTACTGAAGCTGTAAGTGGATGTTAGGTGGCTACAAAGTGTCTTGTATTAGACCTCTCTCCATCATTTTCCCTCACATTTTTGTCATTGGATCAAACATTCTCATGAAATACTTAGGCATAATGATCAATTGAAATCAAAGGTCTTCATTTTCACTTGTTTGTTTAATGTTCAAGGTTTTAATTAGGGTGGATCAACATCTTGGTGTATCATTGTCGTTAGGTAAGATTTCCCCTTCAAGCTTTTTTCTCTTTTTTATATGGTAGTCTGAAACACAGAGTAGAGATCCTCATTGATACATATTATAGGAACCAACTTTCTCTGGAGGTTCTTCTCACCATTGAGGCACCCACCCTTGTGAGAAGATCCCATTGTTTCGACTGGAGAGAGGATTAGCCATTTCATCACATCTTCATTTCAGGGTGCAACTCCAGGTTGACGACACTTATATGATCAAAAATGTTGATGACCTTTGCAAAGATATTGCAGAGATTAAGGAAAGCACTATGACAGAAAGATCAATAAATTTTGCTCATAATGTTGCATTATCTTCTGAGGCTTATGGTAAGCTAGTTGAAAAGCATTTACCTAGCACTAGCTAAGGGAAAGCAAGCAATCTAAAGCTCATAGATCTACAAGAAAACCCCCTTTAAAGAATAGAAAAAATTGGTATTTTCATTGATCCCCCGCTAAAAAAAACTTGTAAATAGATAGAAAATGGTCTCTCTTGATGGTATGACCCAAACAGAGATGCCTGACACACCTTTCACTAGAAAATAAATTCTTAAGGTTTCAGGATCTAGATGCACTTTGAACATGTATAAAACCCCCATCCATATTCGATTAAAGTTAGGATTGACAGTATGAGGAATGTACAAACAATATTAGAAATAGACAATGTTAGTGCTGCCATTTATGCTTCCAGACAATTTGTAGGGATTGTACATGAGTGGTAGGAATCTGCCATAGATGAAAGCAGAAGGAAAGTATCTCTAGGAGGACTCACTCTACTACAATCAAAATTTATGGAGGAGTTCATTCCTAACCTATAGTCTGAGCAGAGGTAATAATTGTTACAATCAGAACATATGGAGGAGTTCAATCCTAACCTACAGCCTGAGCAGAGGTAATAATTGCTACAATCAGAACATATGGAGGAGTTCATTCCTAACCTACAGTCTGAGCAGAGGTAATAATTGCTATAATCAGAACTTAGGAATTCATTCCTAACCTCCAGGAGTTCATTATCAAGAATTATTGTCTCAAATAATTATCAATTCCTAGAGTATTAATCGTGATGCCTTCAATTAATTTGTATCATTCATAAGGGAATAGGTCGTATCCCATCGTATCCCCAATGCCTACGGTGGTGAATATATCAAATTGTGGATAATCTCTTCACTAGTTAGCATGAATTTGTAGTCCTAGACCAAGGGCAAATATAAATCCATCCGCACAAAAAAATAAAATATTAAATTAGGGTTTCCAAGAGATCTCAGAATATTGTTTATGAAGCTCAAAAGAAATTAACCAGATGGAATCCACTACCTCTTACTCTAATCTCCCACTCTTACCTAATTTGTTAGCAAATGTGTATCTGAAAATCTTGACTTGGATGCTGTAAAACAAATAATCGAATCAATCTCCTGCCTCGTGTCTTTATCAATCCTTGAACCATCTATTCCCAATTTTCTAGAGATTTTTCAATTCTTTTATCAATCTCAGTCAAATTGTATGATTTCTATAACTAAATCTTAAACCTTAAAAAGAATCAAACTTGTGACCATAAAAACAAATGTTAATAAATCCCAAAACTGCTGACAAGTAATCACCATCTAACTGCGTGAATCCAAAACCAATGGATGTAAGAAAACCATAAAAATATTCAATTTAGGTTGCGAGAATAAAATAAAATCCGAGCCGTAAAATGCAAACACGAACCCCTCACATACGAATCTTCAAATCAGGGCGTGAAAAATACAAATCCTAGCCATAAATCGGAAAATATGAAACCCTATACAGCTATCTCCTCAAATGAAATATAATATTTTATGTATTTGCATAAGAAAAAAATTCTCTAACCTGCACCACTCCTATATCCAAGAAAGGCAGAGGGATTGCCTACATTGTAACTAACCATGTATGGGTTTGTCTCCAATGCCAGGATCTTTCAAACTCTCAATATTGTGTTATAAGCCATAAATAAATAATATTTTTTTTTTAAAAATGTTAAGAGACTTTTCATGTCTAACATGTCTCAAAGTGATGCAAGATGAACCGATTTTTTTAAAGAGATTTGTCTCTTTTTCTGTGCATCTGACTAACTGTAAGTTTGAGTTTCTTAGAGCATACAAAATATAAATATTAATAAATAAATAAATATTATAAAAATAATTAAATACTTATGTAGAATCTGCAAACCCGGTGGAGGAAGGCTCTGTCTATATTTTTTTTTTTTTTTTTTTTCTAAAAACACCTCACCTTCTAATAGCGATATTTTTCGCTAGGAAAAAGACTTCATTCTATGAAAAGAATTTTTTGATCATAATTGCATGTGAAAACAAGAAAAAAATACTTCCATGGTAGACTTTGTCATCCACAACAAGCACCACACCTAACTAAAGTTTGTAGCAAGAAGGTGCATTATATAATAGATAACTTATTGTTAAAAGTCATAATTCAATTACAAAATATTAAAACAAATAAAAAAATTGAATGTGATGTATTATTTTGTATTTTTAACATACAAACATATGAGTAAATTACTTATCACTTTAAATATAACAAAAATTTAAACTAGCAAAAAAATTTATCTTTTTTCATTTTAAACATATACAATATATTTTTTTAATATATAAAAGAAAAAAGAGCTATTTTTATCTCTCTCACACACACACATACATATATATAGTAGAATTATTATCTATACGTGATGTCACAAAAAATAAACACAACAATAAATCCAACATCAATTACAAAGAACACGGTATCGATTCACAAAAAAAAATATATATATATATTTGCTTAAAGTTAGGAGTAACATTTGACTTTAGTCATCTTGCATGTTAGACCTTCTTTGGCATCTTCTTTCTCTAACACCAAAAAAGACACTCAAACTAGAACAACATACCACTGATTGCATCCACCCTTATATTTCTCTCACGATCGTTCATCTAGGAAATCTTCCACCTCCACTCACAAAGACATTGTACCCAAGTTCCATCTCTGCTTTCAAACCAAGCCCTGAACTTAAATTTACAAGCCTCATAGTCACATCCACTACTCTTGACAACACAAAACGACCCAATGGATGGTCTAATGAAGGAATGGGAGGAAGCCAATGATTAAGATAAAATGTTGGTAGTGAAATCTTGAACCGAGGAACAACATGCAAATGAAGAGTCTCTAGCATAAGAACATACTTCTTTTTAGGCTCACAAAAAGCATAGAGAGGAATAAGCCCCAAACACTATTCACCATAAAATGACAAAAATGGACCCCAAACTACTGTGAAACTATCCAACTAACTTGTCAACTCACCGGCTAGCCTCGACCAAACCAAAAACCACACCACTTTTAAGACTGCAATCGAATCTCAAACCACTTACAAAAGATTATTGTTAAATATTGATACCATTTCTACATTGGATTTGGTTTGTCCAAATGAATACATAATGAAATCCCCAACTATCTCTCGAATTAGTTCGTACATATCTCTCGACAGAAGCCAAAACATATGGCAAAGATGTATGTCCATAACATGATCACGAAATGCCAATTCCTTTTTTCAAGAGTCAAAGAGAGAATCGACGAAAGCAACACATAGATAGAAAGTGTATAATCCATTATTTGCAGTGACAAATTCCGCACAGATCAGAGAATATGTCACAAAAAATGATGACATAAGCATAGTGTCCACTTGCTTAAATGAAAACCCATGCCACACTGCCAACAAAATCCAATACTCGACAACTACCTTAACGTCACATAAAATCATGATTTGCATTCGATCCACAAACCATGCCAACAACTAAAAAATCTGATTTTCTCTCACACTATTAAAACTTTGTTATATACTTTTTAAATAACTTTTTTATTCCAAAAAAAATATTTACTTTACATATTATTTTGTTTAAAATTATAATTTCAGATTTATTATTATTTTTTTAAAAAAACACAATCTATTTTAAAATCATCAAAACATATTTGCCTCTTTCATCCCAGATTCACTACATTATATATTGATTTCAAACCCTGCATATATGTGATTTCAAAACTTGCATATATGTTTAAGTGCATCACTAGTAACATCATATCTAATATCTATTGTTACATTCATAACTGTGACTTAATTTTATTCTTAAGTATTATGTTAATAATACTAATTTAAAAAAATCTCTCCCAACATATTTAACATCTTACGATACTACGACTTTAACTAGCAACCAATGAACTCAAATTGTGACATTTAATCATTAACCGAAAATATTAAAAAAAAAACCAACCACACCTTTGACTTTGATCATCCTATTGTATTTTGCATTCGACTTCGCACCGGCTATGCTCCCGCACGGACTTGGTGCTTGCTTCCTTGTTATTTTATGGCGCGTCTCATCACGAACCTTCTTTTTAACGCATTTTTGTCCCCCATCCAAATTTTGATCATGTGACCTTTTCCTTGAAGGATTGTGTTGACAAAATGGTCAGAGAAGTTACAGGGTTGAAACTGCTGATTTTGGTTTTGGTCATGCCTGAGATTTATAGGATTGCTTTGTAAGCAGTGTCCTCTATTACACTGAAGACTTACCTGTTAATGCTAAACCTTGCCATGCCTTTCCTTCTTTCTCATATTCAACAAAGTTAAGGCCAAAGAGATCAAAAGTTTCCATTGTTTTAATTCAAAATCATGAGTATCTGTGATCTCCTCCCCGTTTTTCTCATTGCTTGTTTTGCTGCAATCTTCATCGAAGTCTCGTATGCATATCCATCGTACGAAACATGCTCTGGTTCTCCTGATTGTAACAATTCTACCCTCAAATATCCTTTTGAAAATTGGCGCCGTGAGAAATATTGTAACAATATGGCTTATGTCGACTGCCGCAACAATCAGAGCACTTTACTCTGTTTTCCTAATATCCAACAATACCCAGAATACTGTTCCAATAATTGGTACAGGGTAATGGGAGGCATCACGCAATCATCTTATACCAACTACACCATTCGCATTACCCCTACCTCCATTTTGATTAATTGCTATCTCTATAACAACATGATAAACGACATGAGACAAACCATAGTAAATTTTTTTGATCTTTCTGATAACTACAGATGGGGAACCGTTGTAATCTGTAAAAAAAAAGTTCCATACACAGACAAACTCAAGCCCATCCGGTGTTTGGATTGCAGAAGCACAGCAGATGATTGCTTCTTCCTCCCCGATCAATTGTCCATAAGTATGGATGGAAGCTGCAGCAATTACAGCCTTGTCATTCCAGATGTCCGAAACAGCTACAACAGCAGCACTGAAGAGGATCTCCGGAATCTACTGCGGGGCGGTTTTGAAATCAAATGGAATACCAGTGATGATTGCCATACCTGTGAGGTGTCTGGCGGGAAATGCTTTACCCCTTCCTACAAATCTAGCAAATCTAGTTTAGAAGCCTGTATTTGTAGAGAAGGCGCCCACCGATATAGCTGCTCCGATGGTGATCGCTAAGCCTTTTCCATACTATTTTTATGATATGATGTCAAAATGTAAGGATATAAGAGTGGAAAAAAATTTAGAGATATCTGTATATGAATCCTTTACTAAATGCTTTTTTAATTCTTATTGAAGGAAACCCTATCAGAAACCCTCGATTCAACAAGAAGAAAAAACCGATTACTTTGAGATATATGGCCGGTAAATAAATTCTCATTATGTACAATTTTTCTTTTAAGAAACATAATTTTTGTTTCAAGTTTCCCTGAACAATTCTTAATGGCCTGCGATCTTTGGATTATATTGCAGTTATAAGTGGAGTTCTATCTGCTATATTCATGGCTGCAACCACCATCATTTCTTTGGTCTGGATCAATGGAAAAAAAAGGAGGGAAAGAGAAGAGGAGCAAGGCATTAGAGCGTATATGGATCCCCTTGACTCTAGACGTCCTTCTGTTGAGAACATTATAGATGGAGGAAATCCCACCAGATATTCTTATGTTCAGATTAAGCGATACACCAATAATTTTGCAGACAGAATTGGTCAAGGAGGTTTCGGTACAGTTTTCAAAGGTAAGTTTCCAAACGGATCCCTGGTCGCCGTTAAAATTCTGGACAAATCGAAACACAGTCAGAAGCAGTTCATGAACGAAGTGGCTACCATTGGACGGATCCACCACTTGCATCTGGTGCGGCTTTTGGGATATTGTTTCGAGCGGTCTAAAAGTGCTTTGGTTTATGAGTACATGGTCAATGGTTCTCTTGAAAAATATATCCATGGAGATGATCAGAATACATTGGACTGGAAACAATTGTATTCCATTGCAATGGGTACAGCCCGTGGAATGGTATATTTGCATGATGATTGCAGAAGCCAAATCTTGCACTGTGACATTAAGCCTCATAATGTACTTTTGGATGCTAATTTCTCCCCAAAGGTTGCAGATTTTGGTCTGGCAAAACTAATAGATAGAGAAGAAACCCATGTGTCCCTCACAGGGGCCAGAGGAACCCCTGGTTATGTGGCTCCAGAGGTGTGGTCTAAAAACTACGGACCAGTGAGTGACAAATCAGATGTCTACAGTTATGGCATGTTGGTGATGGAGATGGTAGGGGAAGGAAGAACTTAGACATGAAAGCAACGAGATCAAGCAGATTTTACTACCCTGAGTGGGCATTCAAGCAAGTGGAAATGGGTGATTATGGAAAGCTGAGAGAGGGAAATATAACGGGTGAAGAAGATGAAAATATAGCGAAGAAGCTGAGTCGGCTGGGACTAAGGTGCATTCAATATAACCCTTCTCAACGGCCTTCCATGAGTAGAGTCATTCAGATGTTGGAAGGAACCGTGGACATCACTATTCCTCCTCAGCCTTTTCCTGTCAACACATCACCGCAGACAACTGACCATACTGAATCATCCTCAAGCATGTAATGTGCTCATTTTTTTTTTCCAGAGTTACATGTATTTCTAGATCTACAAACCCTTTAGACGATCCCACTCATCCAGAATGTATTGGATTAGGTAGACAGCTTATGGTATAGATGTTACCTCTGTTATAAAAAGCGTATTCCTCTTTTCTGGCTACTGCAAAATATTAAATTATATCAGAAGCCATCAACAATGTATCATTCATGGATTTGTTGCACAAATGGAATTGTGTGGTATTATTACATTTGTTAGTAGTATTTTTTAAACAAGATTGCTTGATAGTTATCCTTGTTGGCATATAATCTTGTTCATTGCAGTATACTTCATCACGCTCATGATGTTTGCTTCCTTCTTGTTTGAGTAATGGTTAATTGTTGTGTGATATCCACTATTTCCAGTCTTTTCAGTTGCCGTGGGCAAACCTTTTCCTTCAAATTGGTTATAAAAAAAGCCTTATTTGGGATAAGAAAGGGTGCCACTTTCTTGTGATTCCTCTCACAAGTATGCGTAATGATCTAGAGCTCTCCATGGGCATGCAATACATCATAACTGCATTCATTATCTACAAATGTACAGAGAAAAACTGATTCTAGAGTTAAAAGTACAATGGTCTCTGTATAGAATGGAAAAACCACACTAGTAGAAAGCCACCATAAAATTCTCTATAATATAACAATCATCAGAAATCACACTGAAAACTAAGTCTTCACGGTAATATACTTGTAATTCTTTCAACAAGAAGTGGCATCCAATAATGCCATGTTTTCCATTGGAGTAGCGAAGAACGGCAGGGCTAATACTACGCATCATGATTTACCATTCTCAAATCATTCTATTTCATATTTGGGTGATCTAAATAAGATTTTTGTTTGATATTTACATTGTGCAAGATACGACATTTACTATATAAAATTGAATGCAGAGAGAAATTGATTGCACTTACTATTTATAGAATGGATTAGAAAAGAGAGAAGAGAGGCACTTTGCTGATTTTCTAAATTAGATTTCTCATTACGTGCATTATAAGGTTAGAAAATACACTACAATAGCTTTGTAACTACTCAGATCACAGATCGATTTGGGTAAGGTTGTCCTTTTTACTTTTACGATTTTGAACTTCTTTCTATTTCAAAGCTATTGGTAATTATTTGGGTAAATTCTTATGTACGGATCCCAAGTCCATTCAACATACTACCGTTGCTCGGATTTTATTTAATCTAGATATTTCCATAGATCTTCCTAAGTCCATTGATTTGATGGTTCAAGATTGAACTTGGAAGCAATCTCTCAATTTTGAGACCTTGTCTTTCAATTGTAGAAATTGTTTTCAAATGTCATCTTGCTTCTTCGTGTAATTTTTCTATACATATTACCAGGATATCTTGGTGTAAGGATGCTCTACCTGAGCATTTTACTATTCTAAAAGATAGTGAGAGTATTGATTCAGAGCGTGACTCAAATAAACTAAATGAAGATACAGTTTTGGCCCAAAATAAAGTTGAAAAAGCACCAAAAGTCTCCCCCCCTTGGGAAAGTAAAATAGAGATCACCAAATTGGAGGTGAGGATTCAAATAGTGATTCATTGGTGTGGTTAGCATTAAATAAATAAGAGATTTCATTAGAAATGTCCATCCCTATCCTTCCTGACGATGGAGGGGAATGGACAATTGTTGGTAACAACAAAATTCATATAAGGAAAGATTTTGCTTTTCCTAACATGACCCTTAGATCATCAAAGAAAAATAGTTTTGAAGGGTCATAGTCTCATTTTTGTCGAGTTTCTACTGTTGTTATAGTGTTGGTTTATCTTTTGCTGGTGTTGTAGAGTTGGTTTGTGACTAGTTCTCTTTTGCAGGAAATCATGTTCCTTATGGTTTTGAAGGCCATGTCTATATGTTTTTGTAGTAGGTAAGGTCCCTTACATAACCCACTTTTATCATTAATAAAAACTACTGGGATCAAGAAATCAACCCTAAAACATGTTAGGACGCTACCGATGAAACTCAGTGCCCTACAAAAACTAGTATTATCCACTATCTATTGGCATTGTACAAGCTGACTATGTCAGTTTGTTATACCACTTATTGTTATGTTTACCTTTGTATATGATTTCTCACTATTTGATTTTCTTCAGTCATGTACGTAGATCTTAATGTTTGCCTCTCCTTTCCTTGAAACCATAGCTTCACTTTCAATACCAGATGGACTCAGAACAAATGGATTAGAAAAGTGGGTTATATAGCCTCAACCACTCCTTACTGAGTAATAGAGCATTACCTATATTCAATGCTCTAATGATAGCTCAAATTACATGTACTTGTATCACTTAAGTGTATGTGTGCTCAATTGTGATACATTATAATGCAAAATAATGTATCGACTTTCGATACTTAGAAAAATACCACTTTAACCTTATGTTAGAGTTCTGACTTAGCTCTAGGGCTACTCTTTTGACGGGCTTTCATATATGTACATTCCTATGATAATATCTTAATGAAGTATTGTTCGCGTAATTAGTTAATATTACATTGTTTAGCTATAGCACAGGTTAGTTAGGTGTTTCAGTTAGGTACAGGTGGCATTTGCAGTTATAATTTAACTGTATTTTCATTGTATATATTTACGATTTTAGTAAGCAATCAATATGTCAAATTTTCAATCATTTGTCTCACTCTGGTAGCAGAGCCTTCTTAGGCATAGCGTTCAAAGCCTGCGAAAAAGCCCTGGAAGCCACGACCTGTGTGTAGAAGCCTGGGACGTAGCGACTGTGTGTAAAAGGTCAGAGCAAACCCATGAAGCCTAGAGAGCTTAATACTGCTATAAGAGATCGACGCAAGCCTGATCGCCGTGCAACACTCTGGTATATATGCATTCCTGATCGACGCTAGCCTGAAAGAGTAAATTGCTAGTAAAGCGGTCGACGGCTAAGCAAAGTTAGACGTAAACCAGCCAAGGAAGGTGCAGCATGAGACCATGAAGAAGAAAATAATCCTGACCGGTGAAGTCTGGGAAAACAGTCCGTTAAAAGCCCGATGATGTAGATCCTGTGGAGAGAAGTGGACAAAAAACCAGAAGATAAACTTGTTCCCTTTGCAATAAGAGTTGGCAGCCGAAGTGTAGAAGCGTATCATGCACAGCAAAATCCTAGAGCATTGAAACCTGCTCACACGCAGCCAAAGCACAAGCCTGAGATGGTGTCGTGCACGAAGGCAGCAACTCTGCGAGGTACATTTCATACAAAAAAATTGAAACTTTGAAGCCATATATCTTATTTTGCTTGTAATTTTCTTACAAAAGTACAGTAAGAAAACACACAAATATATCTGTACCCAAGTTGTTATTGTCAGATGCCCAGCTCTTCAAAGGGCCAAATTTTGTCACTTTAGAAGATGAAGATACGAATGATTCTTCAATTTGAAGAATTATGGGCCATCATCACTGGAATAGTGACCTATCCTACTGGACTAGATGAGCAAAAGAAGTTCAACAAGTTGGATGTGAAAGTGCTCATGCTGATAACTCTTAGTATTACTGATGAAGTACAATCGCATGTTCATGATGCACATACATCGAAGGAGGTATGGGACATTTTATCCACAATTTATGAGGTGAAGAACCTGACTAGAATTCTACATTTGTAATCGGTTCTTCATACACTCAGTATGAAATCAGGCCAAAATCTTGAAGAGTTCTTACACTAGGTTATAGAACTACGATTAGAACTTATTGCGCTTGAAGAAAAGATCGAGGAGAAGATGATGGTTCTGATCACACTGAGAGCTCTCCCATCTCAGTTTTGCACGTTCGTTACGACACTCAATCTTACCAAGTAGTGTCATTCAAAGAACTATTCAATTTGCTTCAACAAGAGGAAGCAATATAGTTCGTGCATGAAGAATTTGAGGACAAAGCCCTGATCTCCACGCAATAGTGTCCAAAATTCAAGAAGGGACCTCAAAATCAGCCACAACAACATCAACAATAGCAGAAGACTGAGAAGCTAAAGCGGTGGTGTTACATTTGCAAAATCCACATGCACGATACTGATCATTATTGGTTTAATGCCTTGGTTCAAGGCCAATCAAGTCAAGAGGGGCTCTTCCAGTAAATAAGTTTCAAAGAAATCTAAAAGATGTCCTCAACAATGGAAGCAAAAAGAGCATGTAGTAGCACAAAAGCAAGAGGAGAATGCATTTAATGATGAAGCAGTAGAAGAAACAACATATGCAGCCCATGATGATCTTGTACTAGTCTCCCAAACCTTGACAAAAGTGAGCAAAGTTTGGTTAATAGACTCTGGTACCAGCAAGCACATGACTGGATGTAAGGAAATCTTTGATTCACTGACAACTCATCCACCTAGAGATCATGTTTGAATTGTTGACGATAAAGAGGACATTACAGAAGGAATTGGACATGTCACCATTCCTTTCAAGATAAGACATTGTGTTCTCACAAAGGTACTCTATGTGCCTAGTTTGATAACAAATCTCTTTTCTGTCAATCAACTATTGAATCATAAGATAAAAGTAGAGTTTCTAGTCCAAGAAGGCATCAAATTATGTCTCATTTCTTGAGAAGGTTAGGTTCTTGCTAAAACCTTCTTGAAGGATTAGTTATTTGCCTTAGGTGTAGTTTCAAGTAGTGAAGTTGTACTCATTGCCTCTATAGTAGAATCCACTAAAATTTAGCACTATCGCTATGGGCATCTATCTATTGGTTCCCTCTTCTAGTTCAATTCTAAGGTAATGGTACATGGAATTCCTCAGGTTTCCTATTCTTTGCCAATATGTTCTAGTTGTCTTGTGGGCAAACAACATTGGGTTCTTTTTGAGCCAAGTTCCTCACATACCAAGGAATGACTTGATGTGGTGCATAATGATCTGTGTGGACCCATGCCAACATCCCATCAAAGATTTAGGTAGTTTTAGTTGTTTGTTGATGACTTTTCTCATAAGATTTGGGTGTTCTTTCTCAAAAAGAAGAGTGAAGATTTTGCACATTTCAAGACCTTCTATTAGCATGTTTTTACATAGTCTGAGAAGAAACTTCAACTCTTCAACTCAAATCAAGGGGGGATTCACATTAAAAGAGTTCTCTACATTCCTAAAGCAACACGACATCAAGTAGCACTTGACTACTCTCTACATACCTTAACAGAACAAAATAATAGAATGATGCAGTCACTCAGTCATGGAGATGGCTCATTGCATGCTATCCACTACAAATTTGATAGCACAATTATGGGTAGAAGTAGTATAAATGGTTGTCTATCTTCTCAATAGAGCACCAACAAAGATCTTGCTAGACAAGACACCAAAAGAGGTATGGAGTGGTTGTAAACCATCTATTTCTCATCTTTGAGTATTTGGTTGTACTTCTTATATGCATGTTCTAGATAAGAAGAGGAAGAAAATTGAACTAAAGACGCTCCAGTGTATTTTCTTGGGGTATAACACTACCTCCAAAGCATACCATCTCATGGATCTTGAGATGAAGAAGATTTATGAAAGTCATGATGTGGTCTATGACGAGTCATCATTTGACTCAGTGGCATAGAAGGAGACATACCAGACCACCTCTCATAGACTATTCCCATAGTTAGATGATGAGCATGAAGAAGGTGAGCTTTATGAAGGAGAATCATTTGTTGATCTTGGTAATCTACATGGTAGTTCTTTATCAAATTAATAGCCACAATGATGTCTTAGATGGATAGACTCCACAATCAAGGACTCACACTTGAGCTGTCTTCCAAACACTTCATCAAGAGTTTGAATGAAAAGATAAGTTAGAAATGAAGTCAATCTTGCACTCATGAGTTCAATGGTTGACAACACTAAACCAGAGATAGTTTGAGAGGCCTTAAGTCAACCCCAATAGAAGAAAGTTATGGATATAGAATATGATGCCCTTATCAAGAATTAGACATGGGAACTTGTTGATTTGCCTATAGGGAAGAAATTCATTACCTACAAATGGATCTTCAAAACAAAGTACAAGGTAGATGGATCCATTAACAAATACAAACATGACTTATTACAAAGGCTTATGCTCAACAAGAGGGCATTGATTACAAAGAGACCTTTGCACCCACTATGAAGATCAAGACCATCAGAATTGTTTATGCACTGGCAGCACAGTATGGATGGAAACTTTAGTAGATGGATGTCAAGAGTGCTTTCCTAAATGGTGATCTAAAATAGGTATACATGACCCAACCAAAAGGTTTCATTAATGACAAACATCCGCATAAGGTATGTCATCTAGTTAAGTCTCTTTATAGACTTATAAAAGCACCTCAAGCATGGTACATAAAAATAGATGATCACCTATTGCATCATGTTTTCATTCATAACCCCTCTGATTCCAATTTGTATATCAATAAGGTTGGTTCAGATATTGTCATTCTTGTCTTGTATGTGGATGATCTTGTGATCACTGGTAGTTCAGATGATCTTGTTGATGTAGTAAAGAATGACCTAAAGAAATATTTTGATATGACTGATTTGGGGCTACTACATTATTGTCTTGGCTTGGAGATATGGCAAAAATAGAATCACATCTTTATCTCCCAAATGAAATACACCAAGACACTCCTAAAAAAGGATAGAATGTCAGACTATAAACATATTTCGACACTGATGGAAAAAGGTTTACAACTCCCTTGATTCTAGGATTCCCCTCAAGTGGATGCAACTCTCTACAGACAACTCATTTGGAATCTCATCTACTTGACCTACACTAGACCAGATATATGTTTTACTATGAGCTATCTTTCTAGATTTATGCAAGAACTAAATAAATGTCATTGGATTGTATCAAAACATGTTTTGAGATATGTCTAAGGCAAACTTGAGTATGGTGTAGAATATAAGAAGAATAGTCAGTTCTTCTTGAAGGGATACACTGACTCAAACTATGTTGGATCTATTGATGACAGAAAATCTACTTTAGGATATATTTTTCATCTCGAATCTAGACCTATTTCATGGATCAACAAAGAGAAATCAGTTATTGCTCTCTCATCCACAAAATTAGAGTATCATGCCACACGAGAAGCTATGTGTGAGGCAATATGAATATGTCACATTTTGTTTGATATAGATATTCTTGAAGATTAGCAACCAATTCTCTTATGTGATAATCAGGGTGTGTTGAAGCTTGTAAACAATCTAGTTTTTCATGAATGAACCAAACACATTGAGGTTTAGTGTTATTGCATCAGAGAACAACTTTTGAACCACCATATTCAGCTCCAGTACTGCTTGATGGATTCATAGATATAAAATATACTCACCAAGTCTCTTGGCAAGGTGAAATTTGATCTATTTCAGAGATACATTTTTAAAAACAATGTAATAAATGGGGGAATGTTGGTGTAATTAGTTAATATTACATTATTTAGCTATAGCACAGGTTAGGTGTTTTGATTAGGTACAAGTGGCATATTTCATTTATAATTTAACTTTATTTCCATTATATATATTTATGATTTTGGTAATCAATCAATATATCAAATTTTCAATCATTTATCTCAACTACAAATTTATTTCTAAAGCTTGATAGTGTTTCTCAATGTAATTTTTCTAGGTGAGTCCATCCCTTATGATATATTTGTATTTATAGATGACTATTTGATATTTCCCCCCATAATCAACATATGAAATGAGCTTAGGCCAACCCAAGGGAGGCATTTGAATTTGAAAAGTAGTTGTTAGAGGTTCTTAGACATTGTTGGTGAAGGTAGAAAAATAAAATTACTATAACTATCGAAAAAATGATGATATGTGATGCGATGAAAATTTACTTAGGATTATAGAGCATTATGCCATAAACTAGGGACAACCTACATATTTTTAATAGAAAATTAGGTTGGCCAATACAATAAATGAGTAAAACGATAGGGGAAAGTGTGCACAAGAGTTGAATGTATATACATATGTCTTACATGTTAAAGATATGTCAATATTGGTATTGTCAAGTGTCTAATACCAAATGTAGGTGTCTACAAATGCCCTTATTTTAGTTTAGTATTTAAAATGCAAAATTAAAATAATAACATAAACAAATTTGAAACAAGGCATTGTAATAATTTTAACCTTACTTTGATGCCTATAGGATCTCATGCCCCATTACCCTATGATAGTCAATAATAAGGAATAGGGTATTAAAATAATTGTACCTTATCCTAGTTATGGTCAATGTCGATCTAATTGCATTAGTTCAATTCCCCATTTCCTATAGGATAATACATTAAATGATTTTATTTACCTTGCATGCTTAAGAAATTTATTGGATTTGATGTGATACATAGCTTCCTCCAAGCAATCAATAATACAATGAACATAACATAATCCAAATCAAATTTTATAATCATAGTTAGGCCTACCAAATTCTCAAATCATAAGTATAGAGAGGTCTTAGCAAAGAACAAAAAAACATTAACACAAAGTTCAATCATATTTGTCTATTCAAAATTAATGAATATAATAGGGGTCAAAATTCTAAAATCATTAAAATTATTTTATAGCATAAGCCTGAGTACATTGGTGTTCAACTTCACAACTTCATTACCATCTACAAGAGACATGTGTGTATGGATCATAATGAAATTAAATGGTTGTTCATGAACCCTAATGTGTCACTTTATGTTACATTCATATACAAAGGCTAAGTGTACATGTTTCCATGAAAATGCATCATTGTAAAATGAAATAACAATAAGAAAATGATCATGACAAAGACCCCTGTACTCCCTCCATAAGACAATGTTTAGATTTTCTCATTTCATTAATTCCTCTCAATATATAGTCACACTATGAGGTTACATAGCCACACCATCAAATCTACAAGAATGTTTATCTGCTTTCTTAGAAATAATGGAAAGTTCATAGCCTTTACATTCTTTTGTAATGGTATACATAAATCAAGTATTGACATTCTTACAAAAAAAGAGTTTGTATATATGCTCATTGCTTGTATAATACCCTTTATTGCAGTTTATATAATTCCCATAAGTTTATATAATACATTTTACATTCTATATATTATTCTCAAATAGGATACATATAAGTTAATTTAAACTCTATACATTTATATTCTAGATTTATACTATAAAAGAATTTGAATGTTCAAAATGTTGACCCCTAGTCTATTCACATTGTTGTCTATCTTGATACATAAAGAAAATGAACCAATAAATCATTGGTCTGTATAATGGTCTACTATTTTCCATCTTATTATAGTTTGTATAATGAATTGCATATTACTTGTTTATATAATATTCTTCACATTTTATATAATGCTCTATTGTTTTCCATTTTACTAAAAAATTATAGGAACCAATAAAGATGCATGCCATTATGTTACATTGTTTATGTTTGTTTATAATGAACATAAATAAATGTAAAATGAAAGTGAACTTTACAAGAGGAAACTAATTGACATTTTGAGTGCAGATTGTGATCTCAAAAATCAGACTTAAAGTGAAATTCCTTCATAGGATTAGATTTGTTTTTATTTTTTTAGTGTCATATACTTACTAAATATTCATGGTTTTGCTTCTCTGTAGCTTCCAATAATCCCAATCCCACTCCCCCAAGTAATTTTGTTGATCAATTTGAAAGTATTCAATAAATTAAATTGTAAAAGTGGATGAAGACCTGTAAGAATGTCAACTAAGGTATTTGAAGACCAGGTTGAATGTATGGGAGCAATGGAAAAATATTAGAAAAGAAAGGGAGGATAATTTGAAGTAAATCAATTAAGGAATCAATACAATGGTATCGGCTTTGAAAAATGAGAACAAAGAGCTAAAACTTTGTATTGAACATGCAAGGAAACAAAAACTATGGGCTCAAATGTGTCTTGAAGATCAAATTGCATCACTAAGAGTATATGAAGTTATTTCAAGTGATAGACTATTTTTTGGAAGCGAAGCATTATAGAAACATACAACAAAATAAACTTTATGAGGAAGAGATCAATGTGTGGACAATATTTAAAATCCATATTATGACTTTCTCTTAAACAATTCCCACCACATCCATGCTTCCTAACTCCAATGTCGATAACAATGATCATAATTATTTTATTCCTTAACTCTAGTTTATTTCATTTTAGTTGTTAACTTACACACACACACACACACACACACACACACACACACACACACACACACACACACACATGTATATACATATACACATACATATGTATATACATACATACATACATACACACACACACACACACACACACACACACACACATATATATATATATATATATATGTATATATATATATATACACACACACACACGCGCACACATATACATATACATAGATATACATATACATACACACACACACACACACACACACACACACACACACACACACACACACACACACACATATACACACATATATATATACACACACACACACACAGATATATACATACACACACACACACACACACACACACACACACAGAGTTCATTTCACAATAGTTGTTAAGTTTGTAGTTATTCCAGTTTGTGAAAATTTTAAAATATGAATATGCATGCCTCAAAAGAATGTGAAATTTGAAATGCTTCCTAACATCATGTGTGCTAAATTAGATATAAATAAATTTAAAGAACAAAAAAACAATGAAATTAGTTGTGAAATTTTACATGCTTTTATATGTTAAATCAGTTGTTAATCTTTACCCACTTTTATATGTCAATCACTTATAATATTTTCCAAATTTTCAACATTTAGATTTATAAGGATTCAAAATTTTAAGATATATAACATCTCATTACAAATAAATGACAACTAAACAACTTATGTTCAGCATATAAAAATCATTCTTCATAAAAATTGTTATCGGTTTACATATTTATAGCTGCTATGTCCAACTCATCCTAAAAATTAATGCACTTTGATCACACTTTACATTTCAAAAGGAATTAGGTATTTTTGTTTGCCAGTCATACATGCTTATAGATTAACATATTCTCCACAAAATATCTTGAATTTCATAGACTAGTTATGAAACCATCTTCTACGTGTTTGAAAGATTGTGCATGGGGATGAATCACCACACTATTATTCAAAATTAAAATTACTCAAAACTTGTTACAACCATATTCAATAGTATTCTCAAGAAAATTAAGACTTTTCCTACCAACTAGAAGAGTGAGAAATGTTTTTTCTAGCAATATGTAGATCTTGAGAATTTATGGATCATTTGGGTCATCCACATTACTAAAAATATTATCATTTAAGAAAGAAAGGTGGTAACATTGTCATGGGAAAGGTCATAAAAATTTATTGGCATCATCCTTAATAAGTCACAAATAGATGTTTGTCAATAACTATATGAAAATCTATGAAAATTATTTATAAATTCAACAAAATAAGGACAAATAAGAATCAATACATAAATAATACTTACATGGGCATCAAAATTACCTCTTGATGAAAATTCCTTACCAAATTTCTTTCTCAATTCACCAAATTTAAACATGTGATTGCACACATGGCCTTGGGTTGACCACATGCATTCACATATTGCAAAACACTGGCTCACCATTCTAACCTTGTAAAATGTTTCTTTTTTCTTTGACTTCTCACCCATGCCACATTAAGGTCAATCCCACTAAACATCACATCTCCATTAGAGATGAATTTTAATTTTATCCATGGGTTGCTATCTAATTTCTCAAGCTTGAAGTTTTTATAAATAATATTTTCCTTATACATTTAGCTCCACCAATAATACATAAATACAATGGATTCCAACTTCCTCACTAACCAATCCACTCTTCGATCAGATAAAACTCTAATTTTATTTATAAATATGTGCTTCAAATGAGAGTGATATGCTTATATGACAACATTTATCTCTTGATCCACATGGGGAATTGTGTATATATATATATATATATATATATATATATATATATATATATATAGCATACCAATATGGTGGAACCATTGATCTTTATAATAATTAATGAATGATTCTTGAGCCACATATTGTTACATGAATAGGTTCATATCAAAAACTACTACCTCTTCAATACGTGACTTATACATTATTCAACCTATGTTTATAAACATTTTCTACCTTATTTCAGTATCATAGACCTTCAAAATCATGTTTTCCAGCCACATTCTCCCCATGTGCCAATAGCAGAGGTATACCTTTCATTCAAACACTTTTTTAGACTCAAAATGAAAAAATAAACATAAAAATATGAGCAAAAAAAAAATTCAATGACAACAAGAAATATTTATAATAGACATGGGCTCAACTTGCCTAATAGCAATAATTTTAATGTGAGCATCATCCACCATGAAAGCATCTAGTTTTCATTCCAACATATGAGAATGTGCACTGACCACTAGCTTTTACATCCATGAAGTTAGGTATAGAATTGTATCCCTTGACATCAACACCCATATAATAAAAAGTCTATTGTGCATACTATCTAATACAAGAAACGTGTACAAAATGAACTATATCACAAATCACAAACATAAGTTTTATATAATAACAAGTGTGAAGTTTCAAATTTTGAAATACACAAGTACCTTATGCACATTCATCCCATATGTGGATTCCATTGAAAGTATACTATTATGTGCATACTTCAATATCCACCAATGTTGTTGAGGAAGCTGGAGGCCTAAGATAAAGGGTTGATCCTCTATTTTTAATTTATAAAATTCTTCATACATAAATACTTTCTCAAAAAATTTAGTGATAAAAGTTTGAACATTATTCACATCACTAGAATTGAATTTGTATTATGCTTCCTTCATCCTTATCTGAAAATTGTGGATGTTATGTTTAATATTGAAATCATCCCTCTCTGTCTAACCTTCGAATAATGTATTTTATTCATGGACCATGTCATGATGTTTTTTTTGAACAAGTTTAGGAGTCAAGCCCAAAAACAATAACCTATCAACCTAATCCTTCAATGCATCACTATTGCATGGTGTCAGAGTACAGTGAATACCCCAAAGTCATCAATCTCTTTCCCATTATAAACCATGCCCCACGAGTCTATATGGCCCAAGCTTCTATATATAACCAAACCTTGTTATTGCATCTTCATAACCACACAGATAGAAAAGTGACATTGGCATCTGTGATGCAAATACTTAAAACTAGGTTAGCTACTAATACCAATCTGTGTAACATTTGAAATGTCATAATACGCATCATCTTCAGTGTTATAATTTGTGGGGAAATATGTACACCAATAACTATATAATACATATATAAATTATAATTAAAAAAGATTAACTCATATTTTAATAAAAAACTATTACAAGACACAATACCAACAATATGTATTGGAGAGATCTAGCAATCCTAACTTTTTGAAATTCAGATGGCACGGGATCAAATCAACTATCATCTATATGGAAGGATGTGGTATACCCCAATATCTTACATTCACCATTTAGTAAGTCTTATATATTAATCTCTTTGTATGCAAGGAACAATATCTTTATTATTTCCCAAATTGTACTCTGCCTTGCTCCACTCCAACTCATTGGAAAAGAACTCCCCAAGACATGCATTTTGCATTGTAAGATATAACAATATTTTCCACTTGGAAGTAATCTATGAAGTGATCAGTCCAAAAAACTATAGACTTATAAAATTATGCATAAATAAGGGGCATTGATAAATAATTGACGTACATAAACAAGGAATATTTATAAATAATTAACATTGACAAACAAGAGGTAAGGATAAGAATATTCAAATGTATGAAAGAAATAGATAACAATTACCAAACATATGCATTGATATGTTGTCCTATAATCATACACTGTAACAACTTATAAATACATAAGGAACATTTAACAACTTCATTGCAGAGATGGCACATGCGATATTTAGCATAGATGATTTAATTGAAAAGTTAAGTTATATTTTATTTATGTTTTCAATTTTTTGTTGATGGTAATATAAAATCTATAAAGAAACCATTAAATCATATTATTCCTTGTTATCACTCTTAATGGGTTTAACAATAATAGAGTGAAGCCCAAATTGAGGATCTACAAAATGTGCAAAGTGATACTTCCAAGATTTATGTGATAAGTAATTACATCCTTGATATAAGGCCCATCTTTATTAAATTTATATGAAGGAATTGCTTATCAATGGAAATACTTGGTGATGATGTAGTCATTACCATCAATTGATATTTATATCTATTATTATCTTAACCACATGTAATAAGACATTCTAATATCATTTGTAACATTTAAGTATCACGAAAAAAAATTGAAGAGCATAACAAAAAATTTATTCATTTATAAAATTGATTACAACTTCACATGGTAAGTACTCTCTAGCAAGAGAGAGTCATCATTTCATTGCTTCTACATACAATCTTTTGTTCTTTCTTGCTCTTCATGAAATACCCAAATATCATACACTTAACACATATAATGATAATACTACAACTTAATAAAAATAGTTCCCATAAACTAACATGTTTTCCCTCTTGAGTCTCTTAAACTAAAAAACAAAGTTTCATGTTGGGCATCTCAGAATATCTGATTTGGCAACATATCATGGTCATAGTGTCATGGATGGTGTATGTTGTTCATTCATATTTAACTCTAACTTGGAAAGTAGCAAAATAGGCTCATTAACAATGTCTTGTAACTACATAAGTGGCAAAACCATGTTATTATGACTAGATGAATCATCATACCACTACTTTAATCCAACTTGTTGTTACTTTCACATCCCTAACATCTTGTACATATTTGATCATCACATTGATAAACTATTGCACAAGTGATAATGCCCATTTATGAAGTGTGGACGGTTTCTCATCTCTTACACAAATCTTACTAGACATTTGTGTTGGTGTAGGATATTAATTATTCCATTTACTTATTAAATGGATAATTCTTACACTTGTAGCTTTAGCTTACTTAGGTGTGATAAGAAGTTAAGTGGGTGAGAGGGTGAGTTCCATCTAAAGTTTTGTTGAGTACCATTGTGAGTTTTCCTATCAGTTTTATAGTGAGTTACACTTAGTTCCACCATGATATGTTTAATAGTGAGTTAACTCCCTTTACTCCTTTATATACCTCTTCACCATGTTATTGTAATTGAGCTGGGTAGAGTAGTGCAAAGTAGATAATTTGTAAACAAGTAATTTTAATTTATCACGTAATTGTTGCACATCTTCTTGTATATTTTTGAATACAAACAAGATCATCATTGTTACAGAATACTTATGTGCTCACTCAACCATAAGATTACCTACTGGCCTATTCTGACATGGTATCTGAGCATAAGATTTTGCTAATGAACATTAGATAAATGGTATCTATTTGATTTCTTTTTTTGTATTTTTTTAACAAGAAGTTGCATATTGATTCTATTTGCATGCTTTTGCATTGGCCATATAAGTCTTTGTAGGTTTTTAAATCTATTGACAGTTGAGGAATGAGGTTTGTAAAGGAAGAGTTTGTCTATCGGCTCAGTTATTCTACAACTATTACCTCCTTATGTTGGTTTTGGTCTTATTATAGATCTAAAACTCATACATTTTGTGTGGGTTATGATTTTGCTTAGAGATCTGAGGGTTTGAATTCTAGTGAAAGATAATAGATAGAAGAATGACATCAAATATTCACTTATCTAATCCTCAAACTAGCTAAAGGTGTTCATCATTGGCTCTTCCATATATTTTCAAACCTACCCATTCTGCTCAGACCAGTCTATGGTACAACCTATACTTCCACGGTGTCCATCATGACTTGCTCTCTATGTGCATTTCCTCTTGGAAACTGTTACCTATGCAAAGATGTAATTTTTCTGGGTCAAGGGCTGATTTTGAGGGTATTATATAATAATTTGTCTCCATCTAAAGATCAAAGTTTTGATTCTACTAATATAGATTTATTATGGTCAAGCCACAATGTTAGACGCTAGTCGGTATTAAAAGTTCAGGACTTGGAGATTTGGAGTCTACATTTTTAGAAGTGAAACTTGAGTGCATTCCTTGGGATATCTTTGGTATGGATTTGATTTGATGCCTCCCATATCCCTCCACATGATATATGAGCACCCTACCAAGTGTCACTCAAGTGCATTCATAGTGTCATTACCTTGCCCATGAACTATTATTTAACCCTGCTCAAGAGTCATTGGTCTTCCTCCAAGTGGCTTCCAGTATTCCTTTCCTCCTCATAACCCTTTTGTTCCATTCTTTCCAGTGTATCAACCTCTCTACATGATGTCAAACCTTAAATAAATCTCAATGAGTAGTCAACAGATCGATCTCTCTACATATAGTATACAACCGCCTGTAGAGGTAGATAAGAAAGGAGAAGAGAGCAGGATAATTGCATATTGAATCTAAACTACATGTTACAACCACTATCCCTGCATGCATATGGTAGTGTTGATCTTTGTGTTTACCTTCAGTTTGTCTTTTTGTTTACATGCATAACAACAACTTCTGACTCAAGTTGAGTTGTGTGACTTCCAACGCAGCATTGTACTAATTATTTTCTCTTACATTTAGTCAAAAAAACTAAAATTACACTTTAAATCCTTTTAAAATTCACTATTTTTTAATTATTATTTTTTAAATAGTTGTTTTATTTTACCATTAGTGGCTTATTTTTGCCCTGAGAGCATATAAGGCAAGTATAAATAATATTTTTGACTTATGTTAATGTGTGGAGATCCATCATTTTGTGCCAATTCCAACAAGTGGTTACACAACATGTTTTGAGATTACCCCTGTTGATAATTTAAACTTTTAAGTACAATTTAATTAAATAGGCCATTAATGATGAAAAATATATTTTGATATAAATTTTTATTGGTAACTCATTATTGAGTGCCACTTGTTTTAAAAGTGCATGTTTTTTCATCCTCATTCCATTGGTCTATTTCGTTTTGTAAAACACACTCAATTTATAAAGTGCCATATTCAAGGGGGTTATGGGCCTTATTACTTTCTACAACCTACTTTATGCATTGATTACTCTCATATATATGGACTCATTTTTGGCTCAATCTAAAGTCCATCTATAGAGTGTGTACCATTATTTACCCACTCTAGCATTGATTGCTAATTTGGATGCATTATTGGCTATGTCTAACATCCCTTTTCATGAACATGCTTTAGGAGTTTATTGCAGAGTATTTTGTGCAGTTGTGCACTTCCCTGGTTTCTTATCTTGGTCATGTCAATCCCGTTTGAGACACCCTAGATGAGGAGATTTTTTGGTCTCCAATGATCCTTTTTGGGAAGGAAAATTATGCTTCGTGGCATGCTTATATGAAACACTTGCTCACACATAAGAATCATATTCCATTTCTATATAGACATATTCCTGCAGCCACTAATCTTGCTCAGTTCAATAAGTGGGTTAATACTTGTGACAAGGTTTATGCCACTCTGTTACTACATATTTTTATGGATCTTCATTACCATGTGGAATATACAGAGTGTCCATGCACTGTTTGGAGCATCCTACAATCTCTTTTTGGAGATCTAGTTGAGACTTACATCACACCTCCTCCACTTGCTAGCATCTCTTTAGAGACTATTGTACTCTCTCATCATGCTTTTATTTTTTGTGATGATACATACATGGTGGATAGTGTTATTCCTTATGTCGATCCCCCACTACATGATGAGATTATTCCAGACCTTACCTATCCTATATATTTTATTATCTTTTCTATGTATATTGTTGCTCTTTTAGAGCTTTTATAGACTTGCAATTTTTAATACTTTTTTTTATTTAAGTATGATTACACCTATTATGAGCCTCAATGACTCATCTCTTCTTATGGACATTTTTTCTTTAGTTGATGAGTTAGGCTCCACTCTTCACATCATGTTTCCTACATGCATTCCACTTGAGTGAGAATTCAATAATTTGATAACTCGTTATTTCTTTCTTCCAAAAGGAAGAGACTGCATTTTTTTCAATGGGACTTACTACAATATTCACCATGAAACATTATGCACATACATTTTCTCTTTTCTTTGTGGAGGTACGCACCCATCATATTTTATAGGATATTGGGATCATCACTATGTACTTGGGTACCTCATCAGGCCTCGCTGTCAGGACCCAATTTAATAGACCACTTAAGTGATGCTTAAGGAGGGGTGTTGGTGTGGGATTTCTTGTCTTACCTTCTTTTCATTATCTCTCTTTTGGGGGGAGTTTTTTCCCACTGGGTTTTCTCATTTTATTCCACTTATTAAGAGTTGCATTGTATGTGGGTACTTCATATGGCTTTGTTTTCGGGACCCATTTTTTTTTCCACTCACCTAAGCTACACTTAAGGTGGGTGTTGTTGTAGGATATTAATTATTCTATTTACTTATTAAATATATAATTTCTACACTTGTTACTTTAGCTTACTTAAGTGTGATAAGAGGTTAAGTGGGTGAGAGGATGAGTTCCACTTAGAGTTCCATCTAAAGTTCTATTGAGTACCATTGTGAATTTTCCTATAAATTTCATAATGAGCTACAATCAGTTCCACCGTGAGTTCAATAGTGATTTAACTCCCCCTACTCCTTTATATTCCTCTTCACCATGCTATTGTAATTGATCTAAGCAGAGCAATGTAGAGCAAATAATTTGTAATCAAGGCATTCTAATACATCAAGAAATTATTGCATATCTTCTTGCATGTTTATAAATATAGAGAAGATCATCATTATCATAGAATACTTATGTGTTCACTCTATCAAAAGATCACCTACTGGCCTATTCTGATAATTTGATCATATATTAATTTAGAGTTACTTTCAATAACCACATTCTCTGTATTCTAATCATAAAGAGTCACAATACCTTGAATAAGAGCTACATTTTATGAACCATTCAATTTTATTCCATTAGTAATTGTATTAGAATTAAAGGTTATCACTTCTTTCCTCGAACCATAAACAATATACACGTATTTGAAACACAAATTACTTATATTATAGAAAACTATAATATGTAAGACATATTTTATCCACAATCATATATATATATATATATATATATATATATATATATATATATATATATATATATATATATATATATATATATATATATATGGTAAACATAAGCATCTTCAATATTCATATAATCATCTAATATTAATGAAAATAAGTTGGCACACCCTAACCTCAACATCTTCATAGGGTTGTCCTTAGAGAATGCAAGCAAACCAAAAATCAACAATGCACATCTTTACCATACATTACATTAACAAAATATATATAAGGTTAGAAATGCCAACTAATATAGTAGTATGTCACTATTTCCATTAGTAACAATGAATTATACATTAAAAACATCCATTCATATCACCATTTAAGGAAATAATTATAACTTATAACTACCCTTAACATGAACTGAGTTATAAAAGATAGATGCAAATTTAAAGATAGAATAGGATAAGATCCTAAAATCATTTCCAAATAAGCATACAATAAAGTTCAATTAGTCATGAATATAATTAATGGGTTTTTATGATCATTCTATTATTAATTAGATAGAGCCATGAAAAAAATGAACATAATAGGTGTTTTGCAAACTCATAAGAAACACTAATATTGAGTATTAAATTAAGAGAAACATAACATTGAGAGAAACATATTACTAAATTATTCACCACATATGCCACTCTTTTTATTAGCAACAAAAAATTAAACACTAGAAACATCCATTCAAATCACCATTTAAGGGAATAGTTATAACAACCCTCAGCATGAGTTGAGTCATAAAAGATAGATGGAGGTTTAAAGATAGAACAAGGTAAGATCTTAAAATAATTTTTAAATAATCATACCATCACATTCAAGTAGTCAATAATAAATTCAATGGGTTTTCATTATCTTTTTATTACTATTTGATTGAGCTATCAACAAAAATGAACACAATAAGTGTTTCTTAATCTCACAAAAAGTGTTATACATGCCCATCCTTCACATTAACACACTTATCACTGAACAACTGAGGAGAACTTTCACATACCGAGCATTTCATCTTAAATTAACTATGTTAGCAAGAGAGAACTAATATGCAAAGTATTTACACAAAAAATATAAGGGAACCGTACATTAAAATAAAATTTTATTTCAATGCTTTGCATGCATTAACATAATGAACATCGAATAGAAATTCTATTTTCAAATTACCCTACAAAAATTTATGTCAATTACTACTTGAAACAATACTCACAATCATATACTCTTCCTCATAGAATAGAGCATTAATACATAGGTCATTATAATATTAAAGTTGAATGTATAAAATCAATAGGGTATTAGTAAGTATTATGTTAACTGCATTGTTAACTGGTTGAAGGAATTATTGATTAGTTAGTGCATAGTTTATTTTACGTTTACTGTATTATTGACTGCTTGAAAAAATTAATGATTCATTAAGGCATAATAATTCATTCAACGCATTATTTATTTAGTAGCTTTTGTAATTAGGATATGCTACATAGAATTCATTGAATGTATAATTCATTCAATGCCAATTACGACTTCAAATAGAACTTACACTTCTATAATTTGCCAACTATAATAGGGCATTGGTTGTATTGTTCAATACTTGAATCCCTAGTGGTATGCTTATTTAAGAATGATTTTAGGATCTTAACATGTTCTGTGCTTAAACGTGCATCTATCTTCTATTATTGAGCTCATGTTGAGTGTAATTATAACTATACTTGACTATATGTACACAGTAGAGGTCAAATTTTTAAACATTCTAATTCATTTATAGTATAAAGCTAGAATACAAATATATAGAGTTCAAATTTCATTATATCTAGCATATCCAACAATAATTATGTGTTGAATTCATATGCATTCACTGAACCATATGTCTCATATCCTAATGACACAAACTATTCAATAAACTATGTGTTGCATGAATGATTATGCTCTAACTAAACATGAAATTTCTTCAAGCAGTCAATAACACAGTCATCATAAAGCAAACTCAAATGTATTATGCAATCTAAACCGATATGCCCTTCTAGATGCTGAACTGATATCATGCTCAATGATTGGGGATTCAATAATGTAGACAATTCAATTCATTGTAGCTAACCAACCTATATAGTAAAATGCCTCCTCGAGAATAATCCTACAGTTCACACTTCTAGAATTAGGTAATGGTGAACAAGCTCTTACACAGCGAGAAAAGGAATATTGCAATGACAAACTAGAACTAGCATACTCTTCGAATAGGGGAAAGACATGCAACTAACAAGTCAACACTCATGGGTATTAGCATTTTATTTTTCAATGTTTGGCTTAACCATTAACATTTGGCTTAATTGATGTCGTTTCCCTTAATTGTTGTTATTTACCTTAATCATTATTGTTTATCTTAATCATTATTGTTAACCTTAATATGTTGTTAATGGACGTTAGCCTAGCCATGGGTGCTAGACTTTGACCAATTTAGTTGGCCTTGCAGACACGTCAGTTGGAAATGTGAATGGACCGACTAGTTAAAGCGCTCCATTGTAATCGATCGACAAGTTGTTTGGTCTAGGTTATACTTAAGGATACATGTCATTCCTTGAGCAGCGAAAAAAAATAACTAAATAAGGAGTATCCATAACAGAAGTTGCCCCTGGGAGTTGCTAATTTGCAGAGAAGGCATCAAAATACACTGAAACAAATCGGTGCGATTCTCATACCAATATAACACCTTTGGTATTTAGAGTATTTGTGAAACATGATAAGTTAATTAATGCCCGCCTTTCTTTTTAAGTCAATGACCTCATTTATCGGAAAAAAAATTATGGTTTTATTGTAAGCTCCATACATCCCTTAGAAATTTGAGCGAATTATTTGTACTTAGAGTTGGGTTTAATTGCTGAGTTGTTCTTGAGAATGGTCAGAGGCCCATTATTAGTTGCCATCTCTGAGCACGACTGGGAATGTCAAGAGCCTTCAGTCAACTATATTTGAATTTGGAAAAGAAAAAACAATTGCATTGACTTCAAAATAGCCGCCTCACCTCGCCTCACAGACAAATAATATCCGGCGGAGTCGCAAACAATTAATATCCGTTGGAAGAGCAAAACGCAAATGCAGTGAATCATGACGATGAGAGACAGCGAGTAATAATAGATTTGTTTTCCGCAAAAGATGGATCCTGCCCTCTATGCAACTCTGGAATTTTAATTTATTCTTCCTTAATTAAAAATTTGTTAATTGAATAATGATGATGAGACAGAGCGAGTAGTAATGGAGTTCTTTTCCGCAAAAGATGGATATTGGAAGAATAGTTTCCCCGCAGGCCTGGAGTTCTTCTAGGGCCTGTTAATTACAATTTTTTAACACAATTTTTTATATTAAATGTTCGTCTTCTCATAAATATGAAAAAGAACTATTTACAGCTTGCTGAAATTTTTCTTGCCATAAAATCTAAAACCAAAAAACAAGCTATTTATACCCTCTTCAGAAATTTTAACTATCATATACAATTTAAATTAAAAAAATAAGGTATATTTTATTATTTTTAATTATCATATAAGAATTTTTCTCTCATTAATTTGCTACTTTTTATTTTGTTTATGTAAATTGATTTTTTAATTAGAAAAAATAATTTTAGTAATAAAATAATCTATAATATAATATTTAATCATACAAAAATGATTGGATAAAAAAATCACACTAAAAATCAAATTGCACCGGACAGAAATAGTTAATTCATTAACGTTGATGTCTTCTAATTTAATAATAACTGATATTTATTATGATTGATTGTGACGTTTCTTTTGTTAATTTTCTTGTTCTTTAGCTCATCTTTCATTTGCTTCTAACAACCGGCTGCTATATTTAATTATAATAAAGTTATCCTGAAACATTCCAATAATAACTTGGAATTAAATTTCTATGTTGTGTAACTATACAGTAAGTAGTTTGAGCTATATTGAATTTTAATCGTTGAAATAACTCTTTTCTAATTTTCAAAAATATTAAAAAAGTTAGGACTATGCATTAGTGTAGTAGTAAATATGTTAATTTTTAATAAGAAAGTTAAGACTTTCAAGCAGGAAGGTGATTGGGAAGATTTAAAAAATAATAATAGATTTATTCCATATTTCAATATTATTGAAGTGTTATTATGATGGAGGTGTTTTTATTGAGAGGAACACAATTAAGATTCATCTACAGATTTTTTAATGTTGTTTACATTATATTGACAGTTGTGATTGTCATGGTACCTACCTGCAAATACGGTTGACCAATGATAATGCAATTGATCCATAGTAACACTATTGTCCGACAACATCTTCATCGATCGATGAAATTTGGTTGACCCATGGCAATGCCATTGTTCCACAGCATCTCCATTGACTGACAGGATCATCGTCACTCGACGACAATGCGATTGCCGGACAACATTGTCATCAACCGACGATATCACCATCACCTGATAGTGATGTCATCAATCAGTGACATTACTATCGCCTGATGACATTGCCATTGACTGACTACACTACTATCACCCAATGGCAATGTTGTCACCTGATGACATAGCAATAACTTTGGGAATAGGTTGGTAAAGTTACGAGAGCCAGACTTTAAAGGCAAACTAGAAGGCTTTAACTCTATTTTTATGCTAAGTGTAAAATACCAATTTGATTCATATGGATGTGGTCTTTTCAACAATGGTGGTTTCAAGTCTCAATTTAAAATACAAATTAAGATGGACTACCAATGTAAGATGCAATGCTAATACTAATGAACCGTGAGTGTATGCAGGAGCAGAGCAAAAGGTCAAAAGAGGGTCCTTATCTTCAGTTTGAAAATGAGACTTGTTGTGTAAGCAACAACAATGGTGAGGTATAATGACAAGGCATTTCATGTGATATCGAATGCCATAAAACCCATATCATACACCAAGCCTAGATTAAGGCTAATTGTCAAATTTAAATGACTTACCCATATTACAAAGGGGTGTGTAGCTTGTAAGGATGCAACATATTTGATTGGACATTTTATATTGTTAAGGGTGGATGAGGACGTCATGAATGTTGATTTGATTGTGACAAGACTCCATATCCAATGTGTGGGTGCAATTTGCATGATAATGTTATTTATGTGTGGACAAGACATTGCAAATTGGCATGTCAATGTAATAACATTGCATAATGATACATGTTGATTATATCAAAGCAAGCTAGTAACATCTTTGATTGAATGTTTTCTATTGTCAAGGGTGAATGAAGGCATCACCAGCATTGATTTCATTGTGGTAGTGTTCCACGACTCTCTTTATCTTTATTTTGTTAAAGGAATAAATGTAAAATTTTCAAGATAAACAAAAGTGTATCCAATTTAGTGTAGATTGTTGGACATGGGTTCGAACATCCAGTAGTTTTTAGATGCTCCCTCCAATAACTATGGTAATTGGATCCTTCTCTCTCATATATTTTTCACGAGAGGAATAACCAGTTATATGTAAATAGGGTTTGCATTTTTTGACTTGAGTGATTTTTTGTGCCATAGTTCACTAGGACATAGCTCAATGGGTATTTGGATGAAGAAAAGGAGGAAATACGTAGCTCACTAGAAGCTTGAGTTTTCTTGTTTGAGGCATATCTATCAAAATATTTATTCTATTGAATTTTTATTGGGCATATTTTAAATTGTTATGACATAGGTTTCTAATTGTTTTATAAAACCCTTCAGGGGGAAACACTTCAACAGGGGTGCTTAATAGGGGTTTGTGGTGTGACACTTTAACATTAACCTATTTTTTGCATTTGTCATTATTTTCATGTGTTCTTCGGTCGATGGGTTGGAGATGTTTAGATGGGCCATAAAGTTTAGAATCTAATTCTCATTACCTTCTTTACTACCTATCATACCCCTTTTAGGTTTCTCAAATCTTCACACTACTTGACAAGTCTTGGGATCTTATTTTTCACAAGATTTGACTGGCCTACCATCCTATATCCACTTTTTTCCTAACTCAAAGATGCGGTTTCCCCCAGGAAAGCTTTCATTCACCTAGGGATATAACTTCCCTACCATCCTAGGAAGGGGTAAGGAGTGTGAGTCTGGCGTATAATATGGGCCATCTAGGGTACAATATCACTTAAAATTCCTTATCATTACCTTTCACCATCATTTCTTGACTCACTTAAAAATACTCCATGTTCACAGATTTGTTCATCGTCCTCCCAATAACCCACCACATGGATGGACACTTGGAATTTGCATAGGATAGGGGTGACAGGCATGTGGTTTGTGTCAGTTTGTCATGCAAAAAAATCTTCAAAAATTATGTTTATAGATTCAACTAGAGATTATGATAACTCAATTGATACTACTTAAAATCCTTAGTGTAACCACTTTTTTTAAATATCTCAGATTCCTCTTTCCCATTGTAAAATAATAGTCTAAATCAAA
>JARHVA010000657.1:0-5000 GCA_037957365.1 Torreya grandis | reverse complement strand
TCCATGTGATCGCTAATGAGGTATGATATAAATAAGATTTATCAATTAGTTTTTGTGATAAGGATTACATTGTACTTGATAGGGAAGGAGAAATACCATGATCATTTGTATCATCTATTAGGGGAGATTAAAATGTGTGAATGAAAAACCAAATGCAATGGTATCATGAAACTAGTCCAATACACATGGTGTTCACCACAAAGTGGTAGATTACTCAATATTTTGGCACAGAGGATCTATTAGTGCTTACTTTTAAGTTGGAGGTTCACATTTCATAACTAGAAACATGGGTATGCACACTCAACCATGTAGTTAATCGGATTGAAATGATTTGGTGGGAAGTAAATTGAATGTTTGAGGTAAGTTGTGAATAAACTTGTAAGATGTTACATATGAGATTTCATATCACACATCGCCTATTAGAAAACTAACCAAAGTTCTAAAAATGGAAATGTATGAATATCCATGACTACTCTTATGCAAATATTTATAAAGAGGAACACATCAATCCAATGTATTAGGTACACTAACTCCTCTTTATAAAGCTTATAATATGCATCAAGAATCTAAGAGTGAGATACATGGTTATAGGTTCAATAGGACTTCATTCAAACCTTTGTGTTTGAAGATGAGAAACCCATGGTGTATGAATCATTGTAGAGGATGAACATAAATTTATGATATATAGGGGTATATGATGTGAATCCCACACCAAAAATAGATTCTTGAGTCAACACTGATACTAGCATTTTTGGGAGTGTGTAATAATGTCATTACACCTAGGGAGAAAAGGGATTTATTCTCAAGTCTTACAAAAGAATTTCGAAAAGTGTGAGTAGATCAATGACTATAGAGATCAAGGAGGATATGGATCTAAAGGTAATCTTTGAGATAGAAAGTAACATTAAGATACCTAATAATAAATATGCAACCAAGTTAGAGGAAGAGAAGGTAGAAAACTTGAATATCAAAGAAAAAGGTCAACAAGAAGTGTTGTATTCCATGAAGACTGAATGGAGTAGGATTAATAAGGAACATATGTAGAAATGGATGGCCAACATGGGTACCAAAGTAGTACCTAAGATGGAAATAATTGGGGACTATTGGATGCAAAAATAGGTTTCAAAGGTTGTGTACTTGTTCCAAGATTATAAGGATATCTTTCCCATTAAATTTATTTAGGTCAATGGTATACACCTTTCATTAGGGAAAATGCATATTAAACTTCAAGAATGCATAAGACCAATAAAAATGTGAACCTAAGGGGGTTGCATAAATGATTAAGCAAAATATTAAGGTGTGTAAGCTCGAAATTAAAGTTCTTAACTTGAACTTGAATATCTAAAATAACATTAGATAAAATATTAACTAGTATTTGCCAGGAAGGTGCAAGTTACGCCATATGAAATGTATATTTTATTTTCATGATTTTATTTCATAACTATTTTCTTTTCATTTGTGGAGTATGTTCCTATTTTAAGTGTAATATGTGGGTACCCCCTACTACATGAGAAATAAACCTACCCACTCTCTATACCCCCTAGGGACAATCGTCAATCGACCACCTTTTCTTTCTACTAGTGACTCCTCTACCACAACATTAACATTGTATCATGTGTTATGCCTTCTTATGCACTCATAACCTCAATGTTTTATCCTGACACATCCACATCATTGTATTATTGACTCAATTCATGCATTGGATCCACACACCAGACATTGAGTTTTTTGGTAACCAAATAGAAAATAGTCAATAAAGGATACCACCACTACCTTGAAGTTAAGGTATGTGTATGATATGGGTCCTTTGGTTTATGATATCACATGAAATACTCTATCATTGCCCATCATCATCACCCCATAGCTTACTTTCAATTATCTAGGTGTCATTATATTGACAACATAGATGAACATAAGTTACAATATAGACTTTGGAACCTTATGTTTTGGTCTCCATGTCTTTGGCATTGAAGTAATGATTTGATTTGAGTATAATTTTTTTATATATTAAATGTTAGTTATTATATACATATTATACAATATATATTATAATATTTATTTATATTAGACATTAATTATATAATATATATGAATACTATATATATTATATAATATATATAAATATTATAGAATATTTATATTATTATGTTATATAATATATATTCTAATATTTTTTTTAAATTTTCAAACATCAAAATTGTGAAACAAAACCTAATTTGCAGAGATAGTTAACTAGGCAAAAGGAAGATGAACCATACATAAATGTCCAAAACTTTAATATAATTGTGGTCTATAGGAACTACTATCTAAAGCACATCAATGGTCTTAGAAATCCTCTATTTTTTTTTGTAGTATTGAAACTCTGTGAGCCTTTTCAAAACTCATAGAATCCTAGGCCAAATAGGTGAAAAACAATGGTAAGTTAGTAGTCATGGGTTTTGAGTTAGATTTTACTATCAATTTACACTCCTTAACTTTACAAAACTCCTCTTACACACATACATATATAATAGTATATTAAATTTTAGTTACTATATAAATATTATGTAATATATTATAATATATTTGTATGTTAGACATTAATTATATAATATATATGAATATTTTATATGTATATGTGATTTTTGTGATTTCTTTTGGAAAGTGTTTTCTTTTCATTTGTGGAGTATATTCCCCTTTTAAGTGTATGATGTGGGCATGCCCTACTGCATGATAATTAAACCTATCAACTCTCCCTACCACATAGGAATGATCATCAATCGACCATATCTTATCTCAATTGATGACTCTTCTACCACAATATTCATATTGTATCATGAGAGATGTCGTCTTATGCATCCATGTGGCATGCACTTTGAAAAAGCATCAGTACTCACTTCAATTGTGACAAAAATAATAAGATTAACTCCATAACCTTAATTTATTTACTCCATATCAACATCAATGCAATGTTTTTTATCCACAAATCAGATATTGATTCTTTCTACAATCAAATAAAAAATACTGAATAAAAGATGTCACTACCCTACAAGCTACAAACCCCTTTGTAATGGGTGTAGGGTATGTAAATCCAATAATTACCCTAAAATCAGGCTGTGTATGATATGGGCCCTCTGGTGTATGATATCACATGAAATACCATGTCATTACTTATCATCATCACTGCCCAACTGACTTCGAAAGCTTTCACCACTTCCAAGGTCTATATGGCTTTTTCATAATTTTTATAGGTGTCAATATATTGCTATCATAGATGAACATAAGTTATAATATAGACTTTAGAACCTCAATGTTTTTTCTCCATATATTTGGCATTGCAATGCTGGTTTGAGTTGTCTTTTTGTGTTGTCTTGGTTAAACCCTCATGATAGCAAGAGTCCAATCAAAGGACATGTCACCTTGCAAGTTGTTTACCCATTTTTTATGGATGCAAGCTATGTAAATCCAATTGTTGCCTTAAATCCGTACAATCTTCTAAATGCCTAAACATTGGTTCAAAGCCCAACAAACACAAATACAATTTATCACGAAATCTAGATAACACATTTTGCATGAAGGTTTAGAGCATTTACAAATTCAATCTTGCTATTGATTATATGTACGGTCCATGTCCACTTCAAATGTTTATTCAAATCCCAAACCTAATATTCCAAATTACTCTTGGTTGTTTCTAATTTTACTAGTACCATTGTAATGAAAACAATTTCTCCATTACAATCACCAAGACAAAACTCAATACATTTACTTTACACAAACTTATTTTGACATCCAAATACATTCGTATAGAGCATAAAAGTAGTGAAGTATTTCAAGGTGAGGTGGACGATGATGATGAAAAGCAATAACAAGTTAATAAGCATAAATTTTAAATAAAATTTAACTATCAATTTACACTCGCCTCTTAACCCTCTATATATAATTATTTATATATATTATAATATTTCTATATATTAAATATTAATTATTACATAAATATATTATAATATTTTTGTATATTAAATATTAATTATTACATAAATATATTATAATATTTTTATAAATTAAAAATTAATTAAATAATATATAAATATTAAATATATTATGTAATATAAATAAATATTATTATATATATAATATATATATTGTAATATAATTTTAAATTTTCGAACATTGAGATTGGAACACTGAACCATAGATCTTTATAATGTGAATTATGATGGCTCGTAGAAATAAATTAATAGCCAAATGTCACACCATAAACGTCTCTTGAGCTGCCCATACAATCTTTGTTGTATTATCATGAATAGCAGGAATTTAAAATAAAAATTAATTGTTTTAAATTTATTTTCATAATATAAACATATGATATAAATTAAAATATTATATATAAAAAGTTTTAAAAATTCATATAGATCCAAGATTTGTGCAGCGACACCTGCCCACACCAAGAAAGCCATAAAAAAACATGAGACGGTATTACTAGTTGCACACCGCCTTTAGTCTCATGAAGCTCCCCAGTAGCCACTTCGCCACCACCCTCTCTACCAGATTCCCTGTCTTGTAACACACTTCAGTTTTTGTACGAACTTTTTTATTTCTCTTGGCTATTGTTCCAGCTAACCTGTCATCAAGCCGTGGCTATAATTGTTTTTATGTTTTGGTTTGTTGTTGAATATCAAAATATAATACAACAATTAATCCTATAAATATATGTTTGAGCTTTATTCTTAGAATTTCTAAAATTTTCCATTTAATGTCTGTGCTGTTTCATTGGGCAGAACTGTGAAGGCGGTATACTCACTATTCGTAAATAAGTTATCTAGTCTAATAGCTATATGAGATAAGACCAGCGATTATGTAAGAGTTTCACAGCTTTCTTTAGACATTCAATTCAACAATATATGTGAGACCATATGGCAACGTTTGGAGCATGTATTTATCAATATTTACCAATAGAAACGCTTCCAGCATAATTATAGTTTTATTACTGTATCTTTACTTTCAGAAATCCGTTGTCAATG
>JARHVA010000656.1:4825000-4836008 GCA_037957365.1 Torreya grandis | reverse complement strand
TGGAGCCTGATTGCTTGTATAAGCTAAAGTATCCAAGTCCTCCTCATAAACTATATCATCCTAGTTAGGGTTTTGAGTTGGATTGTAAGCTAGTTCTTGACTTTATTCCCCATATGGAGTATTATAAGGAGAATAAATTTTTTTTTAAAAAAATTTATCCTCGTAGGGGTTTCTATTCAGATTTTGTGTGGCCATTCTATTATCACTTAGATTATATGTGACTCTAACATAAGTGTAGCTAGACATATTTGCATAAATGATGAAATATTTGAAGATAAAAAGGTTTAGAGTTATGAAAACTCTAAAAAACTATGTCCCAAAGTACAAATGGTTCAAACTTGGTAAAAAAGGGGTGAATTTGTATCCCCAAAATGGTTTGTGCTAGAACTTGGCATAAAATAGTCTAACATCAAATGTCATACACACAAAAGGTTAATCATCTGAACAAAAAATAGCATGTCAAATTCTAGGCCAAAGTGTTCCAAACAAGATCTAAACTAGGAAAGGGAAAAGAGTCGCTCGGTCTTTTATCTAAATGCAGAGTCAAAAGCTAAGCTCAAATAGGTTTTTCTAGGAATTTTGGCAAAATGACATCAATAGATAGGCTTGAAACAAAGAATGATGATTTTAATCTAACATTTTGGAATAATTTTTGACATAGACCTAGCACATGTAATCAAACATAAACATGATTAGTTGGTATAAGGCACAAGACAAAAGGCACATGGAGAAAAGGTTTTGTTCTCATAAATAAATGCACAAACAATGATGAGGATAGGCTCTAAACTAACAAAAAATATTTTTTAAATTTGGGTAATCAATTAACCAAAGTTACATAAACCAAAATAAAAAGATCTATGTATCAACCCCTACAAAATGAGGCCTAAACATATCATCAATCAATGTTTAAATTAAAAATTTGATGAGGTTAATTAAAAAGACTCAATGTTTGAAGACTAGGATTTGATTGAACAAGCTAGACAAGATTGGACAACATGATAGTGTATGAACAAGGTCCAAATGGCATATGTGACATGGTTTTAAACAATAGTTTTGGTACAAGGATAACAAGTCCTAAAGTAAATTGAGTAGCATAATAGTGTTAGCATGCTATAATGATGTGATCAATGTCTTGTTTCAAAAACTCAAGGGCACAAACTTGACAGATGATTTGGGTATCATAATGGTACCCATTTCAATCAAATGATACACACACAAACATGTTTAGTAAATATTTCAAAGCACAAGTGTGGTGTAAAATGACCAACATAATGCCTCCTTGACAAGGGAGTGGTGTATAAACAAATTTGTTTTTGTCGTGGTTATAAACAAACATATACGTTTTAGTCTCAAAACACCAAGCAAGAAAAAGATAAATGACCAAAATACAACTAAGTTTAATTGTCATAAATCCTATCAAGGGTGTGGTAGAGGGGGGTTGGATAAAACTAATTTGTTTTTTATCATCTATATGGATCTCTTGTGTACCTACTTTCACATCACTACATAAGAGAAGAAACATGTCATTTGGGTCTGCATCAAATGGCTTGATATGAAAAGTTCTATTCATTTTCATAACCACTATGTCCATCAATTGTTTAGTGGTGTGATATTCAAAATGATCATACGTCCTAGGCTTAGCCTCTACTAATAGAGATGATTTAACCACTCAAACCACCATCCTAGTGAGGGTATCCCAATTTATATATCTCCCATGGAGAGGGGTTGAATATGATGTCAGGAGATGAAGCCCTGGGTCAAAGCTTCCCTATAGAAATTATGGGAGGTAATGAAGTCTCCCTCATAAGTTAAATTATGGGAGATTAGTATCATGTTAGTGTATGAAATCAAAACAAAACACACTAATGATAACACCTTATGCCTAGAACTTAAGGGGAACTTAGTAAGGAAAAATCATTGTCAAAACATAACTAGAATGCAAGAAACAAACTATCTCACCTTCCTTGAATGCTCCAAAGGCTCTCTTTATTGGCTTGCTCGACTTATGCTCAAAGGTCTTTGGCAATGAAATTTTTTCTATCCTCCACCTCCTCTTGGCATCATTTAGATTGTGGTTTTGGCTTATGAATATTCTCCCAATAATTAGGCATAATAAAACTATATGAAATGGATTTTGAACTCATTTAAGCATTATAACTCTAAACCAAGAAAGATTAAAATTATGAGTGCGAGGCCTTCTATTTATAGATTTTCTCATTTGGTCAGAATGACAATTAGACTATCCATTTCAAGATGAATATGTGTGGCTAAGAATCCATTAAAATTTTGAGACTTAAATCAATAAATGCCCTCATAAATATTTAGGATAGAGAGGCATTAAAGAGGCATGAGAGGCTTAATCATATATGTTGAGTTATGGAGCTAAAATATTCACCAAATGAGTAAGTTATAGGTTGCAGGAGTTACACAGTCATCGGCATCGGTCAGGATCGACCGACGTCAGTCAGGAGTCAACTAGGAGATGCTGGCATCGGTCATGTACAGAGTGGTGGTGATCGATGTCAGTCACCTGTGCATCCAAAATGCTATTTTCGTGGATGAACAAAATGTTTACATGACAGGATTAAGTGTGAGTCTTAAGTCCGCATCTCTATCTTTAGTAGGACTATTTTGAGCCCTTGATTAAGAGGCATATCTAATGGTTGTAAATGCATGCTCATGTTTCCTAATATTATATATAGGATTAGATCTTCATAGCTTATTGGAACAGTATTGTAAAATATATGTGTATCAATCCAGGTTGTTGGAATTGATTGTAATTGAGAGAGAGAACTCTTGAGGGAAAGAGATCTGTACATATGAGAGAGGTGTGGAAGAAAGAGAGATTTCTTCAATTGTATTTCCAAGAGTTTAATACAAGTTTTCAGGGTGGTTTCTTGTATCTCTTATTCTTTGCTGATTCTGATTTCTAGTTGTTTTCAATTCTAGTTTAATTTTGCATTTAGTTGCTTGCAAAAGTAATCAATTGTTATTGTCTAGATCCTGACAAGTAGGTTTCAAAGCTCAGGTTCATTAATAGGGGTTTTAGATCTGGTTAGTGTGTGTTGATTACAGGACACTCACAGGGGTTTTTTTAGGGATTTCTATTTGAGTGGGAGTTAGTAATGGCAGAAGAAAGCAAACTGAGAATGGAGAAGTTTAATGGCAAGAATTACCAATTATGGAGAATGTAGATAGAAGATTATCTGTATCAGAAATATCTATACTTACTGTTAGGTGGGGTTGCAAAGAAGCCCACAGACATGGAAGATGAAGAATGGGAAGTTCTTGATAGAAAGGCTCTTGGATACATAAGATTGAGTTTGGCATCTACTGTGATATCTAATTTATCACAGGCAAAGTCAATGGTAGAATTAATGACTACTTTAGCAAATTTATATGAAAAACCCTCAACTTCAAATAAGGTATATCTTATGAAGTAGTTATTTAATTTGCAAATGCAGGAAGGTGGATCTATATCTAATCATCTTAATGATTTCCATGGAATTGTAAATCAATTAAATTTAGTCAAAATAGTGTTTGATGATGAAATTAAGGCTCTTTTAATATTATATTCTTTGCTTAAAAGCTGGCATAACTTGGTAATGGTAGTTAGTAATACTGCATCTGCTTCAAATATTTTAAAAGTAGATGATGTTGTTAGTGTAATCTTGAATGAAGAAATTCACAGGACAAGCACAGAGGAAACATTAGGGAACGCTTTAAGTTTTGAGAGTAGGGGAAGGCAAAAAGAGAAGGGCAAGCATAGGAGATCAAGGTCTAAGTCAAAGATGAGAGGTAGATCCAAATATGGAAATGGTAGGAGGATAGCCTACTGGAATTATGGAAAGATAGGCCATCTAAGCAAATATTGCTGGTCAAAACCTAAAGAGGACAATCAGCATGAAGGTAAAGAAGAAGCAAAAGTTGCAGGTATAGTTACACAAGATGCTCTTATATTCTCTTTGCATAATAATATAGAATCTTGGGTTTTAGATTCTAGTGCCTCTTTTCATGCAACCCCTAATAGAGAATATTTTAGTGACTATGTCCATGGAGATTTTGGAATAGTTTATTTAGGGGATGATGAGCCTTGTAAAATTGTTGGCAAAGGAAAAGTGCAGCTAAAAATGCAAAATGACAACACATGGGTTTTGGGAGATGTCATGCATGTTCCCAGCCTGAAGAGGAATCTAATTTCTACAGGAAAGTTAGGGGATGAGGGTTGTATAGTAACTCTCACAGCTGAATCTTGGAAGGTTTCCAAGGGTGCACTTGTGTTAGCCAGAGGTAAGAGAGTAGGTACTCTCTATTTATGTAATTGTATTACTGATAATTCTCTATCTGTATTATCTACTTCAGATGTAGATGCAAAGTTGTGGCACCACAGGCTTGGCCACATGAGTGAGAAGGGAATGTCTATTCTTAAGTCAAAAGGTAAGCTTTCAGATTTGAAAAGCATAGATCTAGATTTTTGTGAGAATTATGTGTTTGGAAAGTAGAAGAGAGTGAGTTTTCTCAAGACTGGGTCAACAAAGAAGAAGGACAAGTTGGAGCTTGTTCACACAGACGTGTGGGGACCAGCTCAGGTTGCTTTTATTGGAGGATCACAGTAATATGTTTTTTTCATAGATGATGCTACAAGAAAGGTATGGGTCTATTGTATAAAGAAGAAATCTGATGTTTTTGACACTTTTAAGATTTGGAAAGCTATGGTTGAGAATGAAACAGGCAAGAGATTGAAGTGCCTTAGATCTGACAATGGTGGTGAGTTCTATAGCTACAAGTTCAACTGGTATTGTTATATGTATGGAATACGCAGGTAAAGGATGGTTCCAAGGACACCTCAGCAAAATGGAGTTTCTGAAAGGATAAAAAAACAATAATGGAGCGTGCACAGTGAATGAGGTTGCATGGTAGTTTGCCCTTATAGTTTTGGGTAGAAGCTATGGATACTGCAGTGTACCTGATTAACAGAGGACCCTCTACAGCTCTGGATGGTGGAATTCCAGAAGAGGCATGGATAGGTAAAAAGGTAGATCTCTCATTTATCAAAGTTTTTGGTTGTGAAGCTTTTGTGCACATTGATAAGGAAAATAGAAAGAAGCTGGATGCTAAGTCTATGAGGTGCACATTTATTGGTTATGGCTCTGGAGATTTCAATTTCAAGTTTTGGAATCTAGGAACTAACAAGATAATTAGGAGCCGTGATGTTTTTTTTAATGAAAAAGTGATGTATAGTGATCATCTCAAGAAGCTAAATCAATCTGAGCAGAGCAATGGAGAATTGGATGAGGTGACAATCCAAAATGAGCTCGTGGGAAAGAATAATCATAGATAAGAAAACACAAAGACCGATGTTGGTCAGACAGGAAATGACATCAGCAATATAGGAACTGATGTTGGTTAAAAAGGGACCGACGTTGGTCATACAGGAACCAACATTGGTCATGTGAAACCGACGTCGGTCAGTTACAGGCCTGGAGGTGACCGAAGTCGGTCACTGTCAGAGAATTTGGGTGGATCGCATGTTGTGAATGAGTCACAGATGCCCATTAGGAGGTCAGAAAGGGTAAGTAAACCTCCAATTTAATATTCCCCTTCATTATTCTATTTATTTCTCACTGATGGTGGAGAACTAGAGAGTTTTGATGAAGCAATACAGGTGGAATCCAAGAATCAGTGGGAGCTAGGCATGAATGAGGAAATTGATTCCTTGAAAGAGAACCAAACATGGGATTTGGTTGAGTTGCCAACGGGAAAGAGAACACTGAAGAATAGATGGATCTATAGATTGAAGGAAGGTGAGAATGGACAGATGAGATATAAGGCCAAGTTGGTAGTGAAAGGATTTGCACAGAAACTAGGTATTGATTTTGGTGAGATTTTTTCTCCTGTAGTTAAAATGACTTCTATACGGATTGTATTGTCTTTAGTTACTATTGAAGATTTGTATTTTGAGTAGCTTGATGTTAAGACAACATTTATTCATGGAGATTTAGATGAGGAAATATATATGGAGCAGTCGGAAGGTTTGAGGTCAAAGGTAAGGAGAAACTTGTGTGCAGATTGAAGAAGAGCTTGTATGGTCTTAAGCAAACTCCTAGATAGTGGTATCTAAGATTTGATAGGTTTATGACTGAGCATGGCTACAATAGGTGTCAATCTGACCATTGTGTGTATTTTAAGAGATTGGATAATGGTAGATATATTATTCTATTTTTGTATATAGATGATATGTTGGTTGCAGGATCACACATGCAGGATATCTCTGAGCTTAAGGTGAAATTAGCTCACACGTTTACCATGAAGGATTTGGGAGCAGCAAACAAAATCCTTGGCATGAGTATTAAGAGAGACAGGAAAAATCACAGGTTGATTTTGTCTCAAGAGGATTATGTGAACAAGGTGTTGAAACGGTTCAATATGCAGGATGCAAAACCAGTAAGCACACTTATGGCTGGACACTTCAAGTTGAGTAAAGAATAGTGTCCTAATTCATATGATGAGGTAGAGTACATGAGTAGAGTTCCATATGCTTCTGCAGTTGGGAGCTTAATGTATGTAATGGTATGTACTAGACCAGATATTGCCCAAGCAGTGGGAGTTGTAAGTATATGGCCAATCTAGGGAAGGAGCACTGGAAAGCAGTTCAGTGGATCCTTAGATATCTAAGAGGGACCAGTAGTAGGCATTTGTGCTATGGTGGGTCAAACACTTCTCTACATGGATATGTAGATTCAGATATGGCAGGTGATTTGGATGGCAGAAGGAGCACCACAGGATATGTTTTCACTGTTGGTGGAATGGCAGTTAGCTGGATTTCAAAGTTGCAAAAGGTTGTTGCCTTGTCAACTATAGAAGTAGAATACATTGCAGTCACAGAACCTAGTAAGGAGATGATATGGATGACACGGTTCATGGAAGAGCTAGGAAAGGATCAAGAGAGTTGCAGATTATACAGTGATAGTCAGAGTGTAATTCATTTGGCTAGGAATTTAGCCTTTCATTCAAGAACCAAACATATACAGCTAAGGTACCACTTCATTAGATAGGTATTAGAGGATGGTGAGTTGAAGTTGGAGAAGATCCATATAGATAAGAACCCTGTTGATATGTTAACCAAGCCGATAACAAAGGAGAAGTTGAATCTTCATTCAAATTTTGTTAGTCTTCATGATTGAGTTTGAAGATGGAGGAGCTAGAAGATGTTGCTGTATAGGTACTGGTGCAGTTGTTTATCTCCAAGTGGGAGATTGTTGAGTTGTGGAGCTAAAAGCTTCACCAAATGAGTAAGTTATAGGTTACAGGAGTTACACAGTCACTGGCATTGGTCAAGATCGACCGACGTCGGTCAGGAGTCGACTAAGAGATGCCAGTGTTGGTCATGGTCGGCCAACATCAGTCATGTGCAGACTGGCGGGGACTGATGTCAGTCACCTGTGCGTCCAGAATGCTATTTCTGTGGATGAATAGAATGTTTGCATGATAGGATTAAGTGTTAGTCTTAAGTCTGCATCTCTATCTTTAGTAGGACTATTTTGAGCCCTTGATTAAGAGGCATATTTAATGGTTGTAAATGCATGCTTATGTTTCCTAATATTATATATAGGATTAGATCTTCATAGCTTATTGGAACAATATTGTAAAATATATGTGTATCAATCTAGGTTGTTGGAATTGATTGTAATTGAGAGAGAGAACTCTTGAGGGAAAGAGATTTGTACATCTGAGAGAGGTGTGGAAGAAAGAGATATTTATTCAATTGTATTTCCAAGAGTTTAATACAAGTTTTCAGGGTGGTTTCTTGTATCTCTTATTCTTTGCTAATTCTGATTTCTAGTTATTTTCAATTCTGGTTTAATTCCACGTTTAGTTGCTTGCAAAAGTAATCAATTGTTATTGTCTAGATCCTGACAATATATTTATTATAATTAAGGCTTATGGATGTCACCCAATAAATGACCTCACCTGATGATTCAGATATTAAAAACTAATTTATATTAATGAAATATTCAACAAGTTCCATGGAAAGTTAACTTAATCTCTTGATTCAAATTAATTAGCCTTAAACATGATTTATCAATTTTGGTGCAAATTTTGGTAATTGGTGCACAAATTAATCAAATTGGTCAAAATGTCATATTATTAGATCAAAATTTGATTATATTGGAATTCAATGTTATATGCATTGGAATCATTATCCCATTGGATGTTACGGACACAAAATAACAAAGGCACGTGTCTCGTGTAAGAAATTTGGTAGAAAAGAACAATTAAGAGTACTCAGGTGAAAAATCATCATTTTGATCAAAATGATCTAATAAAATTTATCCATCTCATAAAACTTAATTCTCAATTTAGGGATACATTGGCCAAAATTGGCATTTTTATATAACAGGTTCAAATCATTTATCATGTTTTAGTGTTTTTAGCCCAAATTGTGCATTTTGGTAGAATTTGGTCTAAAGCTTGGTTAGAGGTTATTGATGGCAATTTTTAAGTGTTTATAGTTTTCATATGTGGATATCAAGAAATAAAAATAACTACCTCATCTTGATATTAGAAGTCTCCATTAAAGTCTACAAACATTATTTTCATAATTACAAAGCTTGTCTTCCTATTTTAGTCTTTAGAACAAAGGTAATGCATTTGTGTTCAATACCTCATTTCATGGTGATTAACCTTTCATTTGAAATTTAGTCTCAATAAGGTCATGGTTAGAAGAACACAGTCATAAAACACACACAGTTAGATTCCCTTGTAATTTTCACCTACAATCAAGTGGAAAGAAGGCTTGACCAATCATGTTGATGAAGCATGAAAGTTTCAAGATAGTGAGGAGACTCTAAAGGTGGAAATAGTATGATTGAGTTATCTAAAAGGTTTAGATATTGGTTTTGAGAACCAATTAAACATACTTAGTACTATATCATATTGACCTATAAATAGTCTTCAATAGTGGTTTGAGGGTAGTCCAAATGAGACAGAGGAGTATTGATATGAAGGTGTTTGAACTTGTTTAAAACCTTCAACCAAATTTGAGGGTATAGAGAAGATCATGGTGATAATGGTGAATCCATTATATTTTAGACATACCTAGGTACTTATTCCTAGGTAGAAAGAGTTGTAATTCGGAGAGTTTTCCTTAATCTCTTTGAAAGGGGATTCTACCTCATAAAAAGTCATCTCATAGTGGAGTGTCTTGAGGTATGGATAGGCCTAATAATTTCCATCTTGATACCCAAGCCTAGGGGTAATGTATTTACATTATAAAGTGGTTAATTGATCAAGATAGAATGGATTTTTAGTGGTTTCTAACCTAGACATGTTTTTCCTTGAAATACTCAGTAAAACACAGTGGTAAGATGACTAAAATCAACACAACTTGCAGTGACCCATAGTAGTGAGTGAGACTATAGTCTCTAAGCATGAGATGAGATTATATAAGGGTGGAATGGTTTTAGTGACATAAATAAGGATAAAATAGGATGAAATATAGTGTTAAAGCATATATCATTGCCTACAAGAATCCCATGATTCCCCAAATGAAGCATCTACAGTCTGATTGTGGACCCATAGGGTGTTGATGGTGAGAGACAAAAAGCATAGTCTATAGGCATATATATTAATTCAATATATAAATTACCCAATTATCTTCAAGATGGAACTAGGATAGATAAACATAGTACTGAGGTCCAAATGAACACCTATAGGGATCCCGTTTTCTTGAGATGAGTGTCTACAATTTGCTATAGTCACAAACTAGCTCATGCTAGTGAAAGGTCTTGACTAACACACTGAGATGTAATATATATGGAAAATTTGAGACAAATATCATAGTGGTAACATAAAATTCATATGAAAGATATAGAGCAAAGGCAAGTTTCTAACTCCACACTTAGCCTAAGGTTCTAGACACTGAAGATAATCACTAGGATTGAGAAGCCAGTTTTAGGTTTTGGAGTGTTGAGAGAGTTTCAAAGGTGATCTATCTTTTTAAATTTGTACATATGGTTTTCATGACATAAAAAATATCTCTATAATACCATTCAAGTCAAAAAAAGGTGGAGATACCCTTTATTTTATCTCAGATAGAGGGCACTCTAGGGGCAGTCTAATCTATAAACATGGCATATAAATAGGAAGGGGATGAAATGAAAAGTATTAAAACACTTTTAAATGATGTGGAAATTTTATTTGGATATTAAAAACTATTTTAATTCACCTACAGTCACTAGAAACCACTTAGATGTGGTCACAAGCAATTAAATACAGTCTAGGCCTATTAGGCTTAGAACTAGACCTAAGCCCTACAAGTGCCTAAACTCATCCAGATAACCACATGATACTTATAAATAATTTAATGAACTTAAAGGGAAAGTTTATGATGTATTGGAACCATTTAATTGCATGGAACTACATAGAGGGGTCATTTTTAGCCTAAATTCCTATCAGGGTTACCTAGAATACAAGAGAAAGCTCTAAAGGCCATTTTCAAATGATCATATCTATATGTTACTGATTGCATGGTTCCTCAAGGATATAGTAATAGTTTAAAGGGGTCCTTCAATTGGTCTGAGTGGAATTTTCCTAGAGGATGAATGTCTGGTTTTTATGAACCATTGTTAATAAGTAAAACCTCCTAAAACCCTATCAAAAACCCCATGGATAAAATATCATTGGAGATGCATTTAGGAGGGATAAAATGGCCATAATAATGAATTAAACCTATCTATCACTCACTTAGGATCTATGAAATCCATTTTATATGTACTATCACTTGTACAGACAAACCAAAAACTAAGTTTCTTATAGGTTTTATTGCATTTTGTAGGTACAAAGGAGAATGGACAAGTGAGATCCATTGAGGGAGGTTAATAGGGACTCATTATAACTTACTTTACTCATAGCTTACCATAGATAAGCATGTAAACCACTTTTATAATATTTTCATCAAAAGGAGTCTTGGACAGACTGAAAAAATAAGTGACTACCTAGTGAGAAG